>CALSBZ010043654.1:720641-730538 GCA_943591055.1 Gobionotothen gibberifrons | reverse complement strand
ACTAACTAACTAACTAACTAACTAACTAACTAACTAACTAACTAACTCGCTCACTCACTCACTCACTCACACATTTCTTTTTAAAGCACATCACCCTCTGAGTTTGGACTACCTGGCTACCTAGCTAAATGTGAATTAGTTCCATGAGGTGCTTCATATTAAAGATACCTTTTAGACAAAGTGAAAGATTATAGAGATTAAGTGCAAGTATATGTAAGGAGTAGGAACATATCCTTTAACTATCTTCATATTCATTCCTTCAATTTGGTCTTCTCCCAGGTATTTCTTTCTTGAAATAGTCCCTTCTGCAGGGATGTTATCCAAGTCTGCAGCACAGACAGCCTGACACTGTACCCTCTATTTAACTGGTTCTTCTCTCTGCTTCTTCACCCCACACACACAGCAATGAGTAACCTGACCTTCCAGATAACACCAGACTCCAACAAGGACAGCGAGACCATCCAGATGGGTCGGGACCTCAAGCTGTCGTGCCATGTTGATGCCACCCCACAGGACAAGGTCAACTACACCTGGTACAAGAACGGTGCACCTGTTTTCAACTCGGATAGCCTGATCTTGTTGCGCAGTGACCCAGACATGGCACCCGGCACCAGTAGCTTGGAGATTGTTGACATGAAGTTCAGAGACTTGGCTACCTACAGCTGTGTGGCGAACTTCCCCGGCAGCAGGGTGCCAGAGCTGCGTGTGGATGTCAACATCTCTCAGAACAGTGGTGAGGTTTTTCCGTTCATTTTTCATGTTTTATCGCTGTCAGACTTCCATTAGTGTCTCTCTGTCAGTTAAAGTGCTCCAAAAATCCTTTGATTAGTCAGATGATGATGGTTCGAGGCATGTTTTTGACATTTTTGGCTAGGATTTTTGTTTTTAAGCTGACTGCATCCTGATCTGAAAAGGATCAGGATGAAGTTGTTTTAGGGCTTTGTGTAACTGTGCGTTTGTGTGCTTTATTTGTGGTTAATTATAATGTGCGCACTTAATTACTGAGCAGTTATCTTGTTTTACTGTTCCAGTGTTGCTTTAAACTGTGATTGTCCAATAAAATTAGCGTGGTAAATTTCAGTTTATTTCATTTATTTGTATTCCCCGTCTGTCTCTGTTTTACAGTCTCTCTGTTCACATCATCTCTCATTGTTAAGTCATGTCCTATCTAGTGTTATTAAACAGTAACATATAGCCCTTTTTTCCAGTCAATTGTTCATTTTATATGTTGTTTATTTTGAAATTGAATTATTCTTATCTATACTTTTACTTATTCATTTATTTTAACAGGGACAGTGCACATTAATCAACATTTGTGTAAATGTGCCACAGTTAGCCAAGAGGCTATTTTTCATCTGTAGTCCCTGGACAGATTACACCTTTTTTACTATAGACTAACAAGCTACAATAAATAAGAATTTCTTTACTTTTTTG
Source organism: Gobionotothen gibberifrons (assembly GCA_943591055.1). Classification (NCBI taxonomy): domain Eukaryota; kingdom Metazoa; phylum Chordata; class Actinopteri; order Perciformes; family Nototheniidae; genus Gobionotothen; species Gobionotothen gibberifrons. The sequence continues at coordinate 729,104 of CALSBZ010043654.1, read as the reverse complement.
TAATGTAAATTGTATGAAGATTGTTTTCCTTTATTGCAGCAGTTTGTGTAATTGTAAAAAAAAAAGTCAATTATTTGATATAATTGATGGTTCTTTCTGTTTATGTAGAGAGTTTATTTACACTTTTCTCTCTATTATTTTCTTTCTAACCCGGCCCTTTCCTTCCCTGCAGTCTCTCCTCCAGTGTTGGCTCTTCCACCAGGAGGTCAGGTGGTGAACGTTCGGGAGGGAGGTAACATCGACCTGGTGTGCTTGGTGGTAGAAGGCAAACCCCGTCCACCTATACTGTGGTCACGGATGGAAAAAGACCTGCTAATGTCGTCAGGGGCAACCACGATGGAGACACTCGATGGCCGCTTGATGCTAAGGAATGTGAGCCGGGACATGATGGGGGCGTACCGCTGCCAGACTGCTCCGTACAACGGCCTTAACATCAAACGCAGGGAGGCACAGGTTCAACTCAATGTGCAGTGTAAGTGTGCATCAGATAATAACAACTCAAACTACAACAACATACAACACTGCTGTGGACGTCAAGCAGCAGAAGGACAGGGTCACTTGCATGTGTTCAGTGTAAATAAATCCAGATTGGTTAGAACTGCTTTTAAATACTGTTCCTGCTGCATTTAGTCTAAGACAGGATAATATAAAACTTGATGATGATCCCATAGGTATCATTAATTAGTCATATTAGAAGTAATTTCAGCTAAACTTAGGAAATATAAAATATGCAGTAGCAATGTGTAAAATAAGTGTGTTTTCAATAGGGATATTTTTTTATGAAAATAATAGTTTAAAGGCTCTAACAGACGGAATTTCAGGGTTCAAACAAAGTTATTCCTAATGGTACCTTTTGCATAGGCCTCTATACACCTTAAAACAATTTCTTTGTTGTTATGGTAATATCAGAGATCCCTTAAAACACTTTATTTTTGCTCCACACTCAATTGTGGCATAATCGTCACAATTTCCTCAAAGCCCTAAAGACAGATACACAAAAATGTATGGTAATTTAAAGAGTGCAAAAAGGGAGTGTAAAAGAAAAAATGTTTCCCTTCCACTTTGTGAGCCTTCCAGTTGGGACTGTCGTTATAAATCTCCCGCAGGATGGGCTTTGAGTAAGGAATGAGAGCTGTCTTGCTAAAAGAACACACAATTGTAATGCCGTCTCCCTTCCCAAAAGGTTACCCACTTAATCTTACTCTTACAATGTTTTGGATTGTAATGACACACACTTTTAAGCACTTTTAAGTTGTATCAAACATGTATTAGTTGAACTTAATAATAATATTAATAATACATTTTATTTGTATAGCACACTTTAAAAACAATCTCAAGGTGCTTCACAATTGAATTATTAAAAGTTATCTAAGAAAAATATTTCATAAAAACATTTGAAAATAAAATACATACAAAACTAGGTTGAGTTAAAAAAAGATATCGATTGGAACCTGCTGTGTGGCACAGCAGTGCATTATTGCATTGGTAAGTGCTCGGTTTTATTCAATAAATGTATGTTAACAGGACTCAAGTACTCAATGCAACCCTTTCAGCACCCTCCTCGTGTGCACAAGGTCAGGCCTTTTAGGCTGCAATTAATTAAAGTGATACAATCTACAAGATATAACAATTACACAAGGATACAAAAATAAAGAGCAGTACATCTAATGACTCAAAAGGAGAGGGAAATGAAATGCTAAGGACTGTATTCATTAAGGAACTGGAGGTAAGAAACGTGTCCTTTTTCAAGTGCTGATCAACTCAATTCAACATTTATTATGTCTGAATAATCTTAACAAAAGTTCATCTATCTGGATAATAGTAAGACTCTGTGTATACAATCCTGTACACATTTTAGTATATTATATTTATGTATATTTGAATTATATTCAATTATATATATTTAAATTATATATATTATATATTTTAGAATCTTGAATCTTGAAAAGTATGGTCACATGTGTAAGGGGTCAGAGTCATTGCTGCTATAGCTGCATTTGTTACAGTAAGTTGCCAAACAACCATAGAAGAACCAATAGACACTAAACAGTACATGTATGTTTTAATTTAATGTTAAGACTATTTATTTTACTGAAGATCACAATCAACTGTGTGTTTGCCTGAGAGTACACGGCCTGTTCTTGGACCAATTTCCCACTCTGAAATTCTTGATGAAAACTCCCCCAAAATCACATCTCCCCTTTTCTACTGTCTCCTCTCCTCTCCTCTCCTCTCCTCTCCTCTCCTCTCCTCTCCTCTCCTATCCTCTCCTATCCTATCCTCTCCTCTCCTCAACTCTCCTCTTCTCTTCAAGAAGGATTTACGGGGCTTGCTAATGCAGGCGGGGCGGAAGGGCAACACTATGCTCTGCTGTCCTCACTGGCCAAGTCTGATTAATGGACCAGGTGGCCACCCCACTCTGGACGGAGAAGGAAACAGAGAGATGAGACAGATACATGAGCAGGACAGATGAAAAGAGAGAGAAACAGTGTTTAGAGATAGCTTGAAACAGGGATAGGGATGGCAAGAAGTTACAAAATGTGTGATTAGTCGGTTAGAAAGATGGAAAAAGAGAGAAACAGATTGGCGATGTTAAAAGTGTTTAGCTAAGGCCAACAAAAGTGTGTAAAAACAAATCTTTTCACTCTTCCTCTCCCAATGCCCCTCTTTACACCCCACCACTATTTTTACTTTATTTTGTATTTCATCAGGTTTGTTTTACCTCCTTCCATTAACCACGAGAGGGTGAGATAAGATATATGTAATGGATGCATGCTCTCATTTGTTATGGCAGATATAATTAGGAGGATACGCAGATTCTTGCCACTAGCCACTCCCACTTCCTCTTCTCTCCTGGCATCCCTTCTTTCTTTGCCCACTTTACCTCCAAGAAAAGTGGCGGTTCTTCCTCATTGCCATTCCCATCATCATCAATCAGTTAGCTGCTGGCCATGAGAGAACACCTCTCTCTGTCTTGTCATTCCCTTTCTGCATCCTGCATTCTCCCATCCTCACCCAACCTCCCATACTCAATCATCGACTTCTCTCACTTTCACACTGCACTTTCCCTATCATTTGTCTTCCTCATTGTGCTCTTCTTCAAGACCTGTTTCTCTCTACATTCGTCCCAACTCCTCCCTCTCTCAGTCTCATGTAAATTGATTTTTTTTCTCTGTGTACTGTACATGTTTTGCTTGGTCAGTGTTGCATTCCCAGATGGAATCCATTGTGCATTCGATAAGACAGATAGTGAAGGTGTGCTCACACAGATTATGGTCTTCTGATGATGACAAATATTGCAGTGTTGTGTAGTGAGTCCCCGATGAGGAGCTAACAAATGAGAAGAAATGCTCAAGAGAATTTTAAAAGTTGCATTTGGAAATAAACAAGCTTCACAACTTAGAAAGTGAGACATAATGCTGAGGAACTTAAATAATTGTTGAATTTAATAATTACGGTCATGTAAGGGGCTTGTAATAACTTGCCTCCCAATTCTTCTGGGGAACGAATGATTTATAAACTGCTCACAAACCAGCTCACAACTTTATTTCTATCACCATCGCTCCACAGTTTGCCTGCTTTTCCTTACCCTTGCCACCTGTTTTCAAAGTCAGCCATCAGTATGCATGTGTGTCTATAAGCAGGAGTCGGGTATGTGACCATACACTAATCAGTCTATAGGATTGCATTGACCTTTGACCTCCCACTCACTCCTCTGCTGCATCACTTGTTTCTGTTGTAGCTGCAGGAAGTATAAGCAACACGTTCATTTCAAGAGATCAGGAAACATAATATTGACTGGAAACACAATTTATATTCTCATTAAAATAAAATAAACGTATGCTGTATGTATGTTGTTGCATCCACATGTTGGGATGAACACAGCTGAGACATATTTGGTGGTTCTAGTCATGTTAGCATGCAGGTGCTTACTCATGGTTCTCTGACTGGAGTGCAAGCTCAGAATGGCAAACGGTGATTCTCAATAAGGATTCAGTTTGGCCATGCTATGGCAGAAAAAACAAAACCGTGAAAGATTCACTATGAGAGATTTGATAAGCTTTGTGTTCATTCATCTCAGCAGTTTTGTGTTTGTGATATGGGTTACAATTTTTTTTCTTTACCTTTTTGAGAATGTGAAAACAGTATGAGAATCAATCAATTGAACTTTACTGGCATGATAAATCATATAATAATGTAATAATGATAATTATAAAAATCCAGCTACTGTAAGTCAGTGCAGTCTTCTCTCCTGCTCCTTACATTACCCCCCCCCCCCCCCCACCCCACCCCACCCCACCCCCCTTTCTCTCCTCCTTACTCTAACTCATTCTCCGTCCATATTACAGGCATAACACAGATTAGACTTAATTACATATCCGTGTCTGATAAACTTGATTCATAAGAGACTCTAGTCGTGCTGCTTCACACCAGATCTCATCACTGTTAGTCCGGCAATACCGTCATTAGAACCTTATCTATTATCTCCATGATTTGCCAGGGGTGAAAAGATGTGATTTGTGGCAGAGTCATTTGGCTGTCTTGTGTCCGGGCTGACCCCAGGGCAACAACAGCTAGTCAGCCATTAACCGCAGAGCTACACATCCCTGCTGACAGGTTAATTACAGCTGGTTAGGATAGGATAGCAGCGGTGTTGGGACTATGCCTTGTAGAAATGCCTGATCCCTTGTGGAAATAACAGTTGCTCTGTGTCCGATTATTTGTCAAAACTAATGTTTTCTAACGCTGTGAGGAATTCTACACTGCAGAGGGTAAACAGATAATTAGACATGGGTGATGGTGGTGTTTATGTACACCGTTGCAGTGCATTTTGCATTATCCAAATTTCTAGCTGAAATATCCTTTTCAAACTGTTCTTCTTCCGTTTATCTCCATCTCTCCTTTTATGATGGAAATAGATTTTAAAATGGAAAATGATTACTGATAATGGGTTTTACATGGATACACCCCAGCAGTCAATTACGTTATCAAACTGTCAATAGTAACTGTTTTTGCACACTTGTACATCACTGTTACCACAAGAGGACCTAGACTCGGGCATACAGTCATTAATGTGAACGAAATAAATTAGGTTGATGGTTACAGTAGTTTGTGCTATTAGCTACGACAGACTGACACAATGTCACATTTATTGACATTGCAGGCTGAACAGTAAAACTGAAACTCGATTCTGTTGTCTCCTCAGATCCTCCCATACTGGACCCAGGCGACCCGGATGTGCGTTCAAGGAACTATCAGATGGTGACCCTGAGGTGTACGGTGATACGCTCATTCCCGACACGCCTTATAGACATCCGCTGGTTCCGTAATGGCGAAATAATCCGCATGCCCATGCCAGACACTAAGGAGAAGCCAGAGCTGAAGTTTAAGCTGGACCCCACCAACAACGGCTCGTATGAGTGTCGAGTCACCAATAGTGCAGGGACATCAACGTGTGCATTTAATGTCTCTGGTAAGCAAATGACATGAGCCAACTGTGAACTGCTACACCTGAAAATAATCTGTCTAAATCAATGTATCTACTGGTAATCCATCCCTCCAACTCTTTCATGCTCAACATGGTGCATGTATCTGTTCTTTATGATTCATGTATCAATGATATGTTGTTCTCTCTCCCTCCCTCTTCTCACAGCACAACCCTACAATGCTGAGTTTTACTTCGACACACCCAACCCAGTGCGAATTCAAAAAGGAAACAACTATTCCTACAACCTGCAGTGGACACAGAGAGATCCTGAGGCCACGGATCGTATCATAGGTTACTGGGTTAATGTTCGAAAGGTAAAGGAATACTGCACATATACATAGGTATACATCCCACACTCCCATGCAAGCCTATGAAAGCACATGTACTGTACATACAGTACGCACAGCTGGCCAATACACATGCACACTCACTTGTAGCACACATGTAGCAACTAGCTAACTTCTGGTTCAGCCCAAGGCAAACTTTGGTCACATGGTTTATTTATTAGGTTTGGTATCATCTTTACTGAACAGACTAACAACTTGTGTATGTCAAACACACAAACGCACAAGTCCTTGAAGAGGGGAGTGTGTATGCTAAGTAAACATGAGGCTTTATGAGCTTGGGCAGTGTCCGGCGTGTGTAGTCAATCAATGGAGACCTGAACTGAATTACAACAATGTCACAGCCTCTCCTCTCCTCTCCTCTCCTCTCCTCTCCTCTCCTCTCCTCTCCTCTCCTCTCCTCTCCTCTAGCTTTATTTGTGACGGTCATTTTTACTTCCAGATTACTCTGATGCAATTCCTACCAATTGTTAAAAATATGTTGTATAGAGGTCCGCTGTTTACAGAAATCTACCTACAATAAGCACATCTTATAAGGCTTTCAATATATCAGAATGGATAGAAAAGGGAGCAGGGCCAAACATAACTTATTGTGCACCAAAGCAAAGAGAATAAAAAGATTAAATGGAGATTGTTGTTTGCTCATCAAATTGGGCACAATATCAAAAAATAAATAAAGGTAGAAATATATTTGTTTCCATTCTTCAGTTCCTTCTTCTCCCCTCTCATATTTTCTCCTCTCTTCTTGTTCCCCCTTGTCATGAATAGCAATCTCCGGCAGCTCTCATCACTCAGTCCTATCAAATGCAGACTCCATTTTCCACTCTTCAGTACTCAGAGATGTAAAGATGAGATGCAGGCCCTAAAATGCCCCATTAAGGGGTTGCGCTTGATTTCCCAGAACTAAGGTTATGCCTAACCATCCTTTCAAACTTTTCACATACGTCCACATGACTTTGCTGTCTCTGCAAGATTCTAATTTGGAGAGCCAGACAAAAACGTGTTCACGGTGTTGTAACCACCAACAAGACCAAACCAACGCCTCTCATTTCTCTAGTCTAGTTGGTTTAAGAGAGCACTTGTTTTGTTTCCATATTTTATCTTTGCCTCAAATGATTGACTTTGAATTGATGTGACTTCCTTTTCACAGCCTGTGAGTGGTGTTTAATTAGTCTCACAGTCACAAACTTGAATTTAGAATTACCTTACACTTAAATAACCTCTTACAACATTGCAATAACATCACCTTAAATCTGCTTTTTTGCCTGTAAACTAAATAAATTCTCCCAGGGAGATATATCGTATAGATTTTATTTGTCACAGTTAACATATACATAGCTGTTCTATAAACAAATAAATACTGTTTAAAAACCGACCGATATTATGGCTGATTATAAGGATTTGATCTTCCAGAAACTCAAATACCTTTCTTCTAACCCCAACCAAACCCCTCCTTTAAACCGTTATTTAAGCCCTCTGAGCGGGCCCCTGAACAAAGTTTGTAGCCTTTGTCCACAACAGGAGAGCAACCTCAGGCCACCCTCTTGTTTTGTTTCAAACATCTATTCATAGATGACTGGCCTTGAGTCGGAAGACAGGAAGGATAATAGTGAATTATACACAACTAGCTGGGGGTAGGTGTGTGTGTGCATGTGTGTGTGCATGTGTTTGAGACACTGAAATAGGGGAAATGCTGGGTCTGCCAGCTTGCTTTTGTGCGGATGAATGGCTAATTCCCCTCCTCCTTTAAGACTTGGCTGCTTACCTCATTAAGTAAGACTCTACAGGGAGACCGAAAATGAGCACTGGCCTATGCACATTTGATCGCATGCATCAGCTCTCTGAAATCTCTCGCTCTACCTCTCTCTTGCTCCCTCTTCCTTTGTCCTCTGTCCATCGTCCAATATCTTTCACACACACACCATCTCTTCCAATGTTCTAATACTTCCTTTTCCATCCCTCAGTCTTCACGCTCCCACTTGTGCTCCTCTCTCTCGCTTTCCCTCTACCCTTTCAGTTTTTCCTGCTCAGATGACTAAATGGGATTTAATGTCGGTGAGTCGTGCATCTGAATTGCATTGATAAATAATTGCTGAGTCTTTATGCTGGCAGTGTTAAAATAATGAGTAAGTGACAGTTTTGTACTTATTATATTTGGTTTGAATGTAATTTAATTTCAGTGTTTTCACCTGCATGTTTTTACGTGGGCAAGAGAGCGGCAAAAGTGAGAAGGAAAAAAGAGGAAAAGCAGACGGCGAGATTGAGCGGGGAAGTGAATGAAGGGGTGCGAAAGAGAGAAATAAGATGCAAATTAAAGAAAAACAGCGAATCTCTCTGGTCCTCTCGATTATTAAATAGAGTACGAGAACATTCAAATGTAATACCATCTCAATTTCACATCCCATCTATTTCTGCAACACTCTCCAGCTCATCCTCTTAACGCCCTGACACTCTATCTTGTTAGCACATAAGATGATGTATGGGGTCCCAGAGGAGACATGAAGACACAAAGGGGAATTAAAGAGGACTCAGATCAGTTCATAGAGCACTTCTTTTCACTCTGGGTCTGAGCACATGCCAATCATTTAGTGTGTCCATTGCTTTTTGCTCCTATGTAAGTGGTTGTGTTGT
>CALSBZ010043654.1:682826-694228 GCA_943591055.1 Gobionotothen gibberifrons | reverse complement strand
AGTGTATCCCGTCAAACTTTCACTTAAGTATACATGAGGTGGTTTAATAGCAATAATGTATACTCCAACACTAAAGCAGACTGAAGTCTTTATGTGTTTCAGTCTATGCAAATGTGGGGGTTTATCATTTGAAATAGGGGATGTCATAACTAAAGTCCAAGGTTAGCCAAAGAGTAAAACACAGGCTAAGGACCAATTGTGCAAAACCATTAAGAGCTATACATAGAAACTGCCAACCCCACTTTACATACATATGTGCTGATAGATACACACATACAACGTACAGTATAAACACACTCAGGAGAGACAGACAACAGGGAAATACTTTTCCTTCCAACACTGTGGCTATGCAGCGTTAAAGCAGGCAGTTTAATTGGTCCGGACACCATCACCTTCTGATAATAGATGATACAGTCAAGAAAGCGACCGCGAGGAGAACCATGCATATGTTTGTGAGCAAAGTAGGAGGAGAACATATAACGACGCTGTGTGAGTAAAAAGGAATAAGACACATGAAAGTGTGTTTCTATCATCAATAAAGCACTTAATCAGTGCATTTTAAATATTCATCCCCCCATTTGTATCGTGACTCAAGCAAAGGTGGGGCAGGATGGATGGGTAGATGAGAAGGGATGCATGCAAGAGGGGGATTGTCTCCTTGGCAACTGAATATTGCTTTATACATGACCAAGTTTTCATTTCACTCTCCCTTTGGCGGTCTTTCTCATGTGTGCTTGCATGCACTGAACTCACATTTGGTCATGCATAGGTTAAAAACACCACATGTTTGTGTGTGTATCCTAGAACAAGTGGATCTTGAAAATGTGTTTTTTATAGCAATGGGTTGGTTTTAAATTCACTGTGGTCAAATTAGCCTTTTTCAAAGAAGCAATTTCATAGCACGAAAAAAACAGTTATGGACATGTTATTACCAACATTACAGCATATGTTATTCATGTTGTAGGTAATCTAGAAACATTGGGTACCACTTTACAATAAGACTACCCTTATAAAGGGCTTACGAATAGTTTGTAATTCATTTATTAATTAGGTTGTGAACACTTTATAAATCCATAATAAGCTTTTATAAGACATGAGATAAACAGGGCAACTGTGACCGGTTGCTTGCCAAATAGTGAGCCCACATTTATCTATACTGCTAAGTCTTATATTGGCTACCTAGCTTACTTCGTCTTCTTCATCAGCCAGCATCCTTGGTATCTGCTGCTCACTGAGTTGATTCTCGCTAAGTAGCCAATATAAGGCTTAGTCATCTTGCCAAAGAGTGAGCCTGTGTTGATGTATGAAAACGGTTAGAACTGGTTTGTAAATGGCTCTTAATAATTAATAAAGTGTTTACAACCTAATTCATAACCTAATTATAAACCCTTTATGAATCCTTTATAAGGGTAGTCTTATTGTAAAGTGGTACCAAACATTGTTCTGGTATTAGTCAAGATGGCACACTGTCGTGGCTTCTTAGAAAAACTCAATGTTGCTTTTGTAAACATGTGTATCAAGCTTTTCCTGATATGTTTTGTCAACATATCTGCTGTAAAATGTCTCCAGCTTATTGAATGTGGCGGAGTTATTGTAAATCAGTCTCCTGCTGTTTTCTTGTTAGAGGAAGACCTATGTACTGTAATTATGGCGCTGTGTTGAAAACCACTGCGGTTAACTACTGGAGCCTGTAAAATAAATGCCTTAATTAGAGCATCAATTCTGAAGATGTGGTTAAATATTTCTGTCAACATTTCTTACATTTTGATGTCACCTGCACCATCCTTTACCTCTTTGATGTTAGGACAGAAAACGATTTAAGATAATGAGTTGTCTCAGTTGTTGAGAGCAACACTTTGATCACAAAGAAAATTCATCAAAATATATATTAATTTATTTAACTTTGAACTTAGAATAATTTAAAGAGTTATTTCAGTTCTTCACTTTACTGTCTGTTCAACTTTCGCTCACAAACACACACAACAGCTGCTGTGAAACAAATAGAGTTGTTAAATAATATACAGGGCATGGAGTCTTGATCCCAGCTCTTTGTTGCAACGTTCTGTTGTGTATCAATAACCCCAAGGAGACTACATGAAATAAGAAAGGGTTCTGTCTACCTGTCTGTCTCTCTTGAGCCTCTCCCTTTCAGCTGTTATTGTTGCCTCTTTTACCACCGTCCTCTGTTGCTGTTGTTTGTCCCCCATTTTCTATCCGTCTCTTTTTCTCCCTCTCTCTCTTTCTCTGTCTCTGGGGATTGCTAGTTTCCTCACAATCAATAATAGTGATTGAGCTGTCTGCTGTTGACAATGGGAATTACCTAACACAATTGCTGTTGTTGTGCTGTTTAGCTTCTTTTCTACAAGTTACAATTGTAAAGCATGGTTCTATTAAAGTGATGTTGCCAGTTGCTATGGCTTGCTGCATTTAAAACTCTTGGTATATGTTTATGGGGAGGAGGAAACAAATGTTACAAATGACCAACAATTGTGTTTTGGCTGCTGGGAGGTCAACAATTGGACTAGGAGATACTGTATTTTCACGAGCGAATGATGCAAGGCTTGGCAGCTCTTGACAACGAAACCGTATCCAAACATTGGCAAACATTTTCATTTGTTATTTACATAAATAAAAATCCAGTAGAGACAGAATGTTGCGTGAGGGTTAGTCACAAGAAATGGTTAGTTCTCAACTATATGTAAATTACCTGTAACCCTTTGAAATGGAAAAGTCAAGTGATGATGGTTTACTGATTTCACATTTAACATTCATTAAACCCACTCTTTTGAGACAGAGTTTTCTTGTAAATCAACATCATTTGAGTTTATATTCAATCTTCACAAAGCTCTTTTTTTTATTAATTAAAATTGTGCATTGTTTTCATCAATATTTTTGCTTTTAGGTAGTCGTTTTCTTTCTGGTCTTTGTTAGCTACATTTGATGCAGTGTTACCACCAACTGTCAATCAGTGGAAGAGCATGTGCATGTGCTTCCCAAACAGCCAGGGCACCAATAGTTAAAAACATTGTTTCATGGTGCTACTAGCAGTGGAAATGTAAAAATGGTATCTCTAAGCTCTACTCACAGCTGCAGTTCCCCACACATCATTTCAGAGTTACGCAACATTACAACCACATTGCGTTAAGCCAGTGCTCATTTGATTTAACAATTACATAAAGTTGGACACTGGTAAGCGATAGAAAAACACTGGTCTATTTCAATGTAACAGAAGCTATATCCTGACCCTATAGGCCAAGCCCCCAACACATTGGACACTTGCCATAATGCAATTCCATTGTATGTATGTAAAACCCACATCCTTACCTGGTTACGTGTGTCTATCAAATGCTACACCTGTTTGTTTTGCAGGCTTTCTTTTAAAAATGACTTACTCCAATAATCTACGTTTCTCACAAGGCCTTAAATATACCGGACTGTAGTCTGTGGATCAGAGTTTTCCCTTTGATAATAAATCCGTATTATGGAGCAGTGTATGTGGGACACATCGACATAGAACCTTTATCAGGAGGAGGCGTGTGGCGCAGTGGTCTAGTGTGTTAGTGTTCGGATCAGGGGAGCACAGGTTCAAACCCCACCCAAGTCAGCATGTCGTTGTGTCCCTGGGCAAGACACTTCACCCCAAATTGCTCCTGTGGGGATTGGCCGCAGTATTGAGTATGTAAGTCGCTTTGGATAAAAGCGTCTAACAAGTAACATGTAATGTAATATCATCAGCAGATTCACTTGAACTTTCTAAATAGGACTTACCTATCCAAGGAAAGGCAATATGCTGAGATTACTCTCTCCTTAGAATGTGACTTCTGCCCTGAGGGGCCCCAGGGCGGATGTTTCTTCTCATACGTGACAAAGCTCCTCCCGAACCACAGAACACACAATACAATGGCTTCATACTGTAGGGTGAGTAGCTCTACCTTAGAGTGGAAAATTGACTTGATTCTTGTTTTGCCCACTCTTGCACAATCTATCTTTGTCTTACTGCCCCTCTTGATCTTTTCCAAAGTGTTGGGAAGTCAGGTTCAAAGTCGATAATTGGAAACTGTGTGAACCATCCTGCTTGGAAATAACTTTCACTATAATGTTTTGCCCTTTACTGCTATTCATAGAAAATAATAGTGCATTTCTACACAGAAATCCAGCTTTTTTTCTGCAAATGTAACAGTTACCATTTTTGAGTCCAAGGTAACTTTCTCTCTACAATTAAGGAAACCAATAGCCTAAATTCCCCATACAAATAAACAAAGATAACCTTGTTGTGGCCATTATCTATTATCTCAAATCCTTTGAGCAACATTCCTATGATTACATAATTCAGTGGAAACCACAGAGGACTGCTTTTTGAAGTTATCTTGTTCCACAGAGTGCAGGAGTGGCTGCATATTGATGCTTGTTCCAGTCCTGCTTCATGTTCGGAGCATGTCCATGGAGAACTCAAACTTTTTAGTCCTGTGCACAGCTCACTGCATACACCGGCCTTTGAGGTGCTGCCACTCGTCTCTGCATTCCCCCTCTCTTTGTGCTCCGTCCAACAAAAGTAATGATGTCTTTGCGAACAGCCTCCCTTCCTGCCTCTCTAAAAGAGCTGTAGCCCAGCCGATGGCTTGCAGTAATACAAGGCTTTTATTATATAGCCTACAGTGCTAACTGTTTACAATAAAAGCCAACTGATAAGGAAGCATTTGAATTTAAATTGTGTGCCTGCTGGTCATTATTACTGTCTGCGTATATTCAAGTTGTAAATTCATGAAATGTGAACTGCCACTGTATGAGCTTCACTGCTCTTTATTTGGGTTCATTGCATCTATAAGGAAACCCAAACACTTTAGCATGGGTTTCCCAAACACAGAGAAGAAAAAGCATCTCCACGATCACATAGTAAGTCATTATATCTATAACCATTGTTGAATGGTTTTAATGTTCCATGGAACTGCCATCTGTCTCTTTTCTGCAAGCTTGCCAATCCCATTTCAGACAAAAATCAAAAATAATCAGAGTGAATGGGCCTTGAAGCTGGTTGTTCACTATGACCAACTTATAAAACACAAATAACATGAAATCAATTGAGTAAAAAAGAGCCAACATGTTGTAGTAGATTATTTGTGTCCCCACTCGCTCCTCTGTGGATTACCCAGAGGCCATCTGTGTTCCTCACAGTGTTTGGTACCTGGGGGGCTTGTTGGAAACCAGGCCAACCCACATTTGTGTGCACCGACTCTCTGCTGCACCGGTATTTCAAAGCTGTATCCCTCTCTCTTTCTCTCTCTCTCCCTCTCTCATGGCTGTGTCCCCTCTGGTATATGGACAGCACATCAATGGGAACATTAAAGGTTACAAGCCTCAACAAAACGACACATTCACAACTCCAACCTGACACTTTACTGAATACCCTTTGATCTGTACACACACACACACACACACACACACACACACACACACACACACACAAGCCGTCCATCCTACACACTGAACACTGTTTTGACAGGAAATGGAAATTTACTCAGATGTATATTTGCGAAGAGGTTTTCTGTCATATATTGTGATGTTTCTTGAGGATTTGGTAAATGTTATAATTACAGTAAATATAACAGACACATGAAATATATCAGCAGCCTTTTATGGCCAATGGCAAAATAAATTCCACCCCGTAGTCTTGTGAACCTTAGTACTGAGTGAGTTGCCTAAGTTATCATGTACATTTTAGAAAAGCTTCCTTTAGTAATTTACTTTACTGTGGTTAGGGGATGAGAGCTGGACAGAAATAATGACAAAAAAATCAATTGTCAATATCAGTTAAAAAAAAAAAAATTCCATGACTGTGTATTAAGCAAACTGCCACGGCTGACAAACTCTGTGATATACTTCACCTCAGCTCAGTGCCAGCAGTGAGGTTGAAGTGTGAGGCACTGCTGGCTCTGGCCACTCACACTTCAGCTTGATCTGTCAGCAGTGAACATTGAGCAAAAGGTCACAGGACTGTTTCCAGAGAAGAGTGAACACATGCAACCGGATTGCATAGCAGGATTGCTTAATGCTCTGCCATTGTGTTTGATATCTAATCAAAATACATTATGTTAGATATGATTATGTTGTTTAGTTGGAGGACGGTCATATTTGCTGTAGTTCTTTGCTTTCGTGTCAAGGCCACGGTTAGTCTATGTGCTTCCTTCGATCAATTATTTTTCTCATCGTTTAAAGGTGGGGTAGGTAATTGTGGAGAAACCAGCTCGAGTGCGCTAGAATTTGAAAATACACAGCCGGAAAAAATCTGCCACTTCCTTACAGAGCCCCTCCTCCAACATACACGAACGCGCACATGACCAACGAGGGCACGAGATAAGTTTGTGCACAGATGGAAGGCTGACAGGCAGGTAGGCCATCCAGTTATTTTAGCCGGGCCGGCTCAGATGATTGGTCGTGCTTTTTACAGTACTACGGCTTCCACTGATGACATTTTTGTATGGATTTTTTGTCAAAGCACTTAAGATATTCATTGCTATCGGGATGTTAAGAGCATTCCATGGAATATAACAAAAAGTGTATCTCGAGCCGGTTTCTCAAACTTACCCACCCCACCTTTAATTATCCGGCGTCAGTACTACCACTCGGTTAATCAGACGTGCTAACAGGTGCATGGAGCAAGTGCCCCTGTGGGTGAGTAATCATGTGTTCTTGTTGTTGGCTATATATCCTGTTGTGTACTGTGCTGGTTCTATAAGTGAAACTAATGTAAGCAGATAATATCATTTGAGGACAAATAGCATAGTAACCCTATAACCACATAGAGAGGAAGCAGCACCAACGCATTTATACATTAGATGACCATGGCGTTTTGACCAATTAGCCTCTTCCCTCTACTATCCCATAGTCTCCCTCATAGCTACCCTCTGCCGAATCAAATAAGCCTTTTTGCACAAATGAGCCGACCAGCTGAACCCATCCAGCCTGTGCCGCTGCATTCTTCTCTTTCTCCCTCCACATCAAGCAATCTGTTTCAAGGTTTTCCCATTTTTTTGTATTTATTCATTCAAAAATAGATGTAAATAGGTGGGAAAGAGGTGGTACTACTTTTCTGTTTCCCTCCTTTTTATGAATGTTATTTATTGAGCTCTTTATTCGGACAATTGAAAATGCAGAGACAATTATTTCAGCTGGTTGTAGTATACACACTTGTGTACGTGTGTAGAGGATTAGGAGAAGAGCCAGGATGCGCCTTCAGCCATCATTTTGCATTGTGTGCTGGTCAGTGTGCTGTATAACACGGCAGGCTAAAACAAATCCAAAAGTTCTCAAGTATAAGCTACATTAACTAATCCAACTAACTTTGTACATTTAAATAATATTGAATTCCGAAAGTCATCCTTTATTCACCTTAACTTGGCTTTTTCATGATGACAGTGCAGAGGTAGAAATGACTTCCACATGCACACAGTCGTGCTGCTGCTTGTCTATGGTGATGACTCAGTTTTTGGTATCTGCCCCATGAATTTCAGTTTGATACTTCAAACTGACATCCCTGTTTTGCACTAACAGCAACACTTGCAGAATAAAAAACAGGTAATGAAACGCCCCAGCAGTGCAATATGTTTACTGTGATGTGCGCTCCGCCACTCTTCAGCTTTCATTTTCTCACTTATTAACATAATAGTGGTTGGGTCAGGCTTTTTTCCTTTGCATGTATATGAACTGGCTTAACTGAAACCACCATACATAATGTAGCTTGATATATTTACACATACATTGATGGCAAGTCTCTTCTGCTTGTTTACTGGGTTAAATACTCTGTTGATACTGTGGCTCAGCACATT
Organism: Gobionotothen gibberifrons; assembly: GCA_943591055.1. Taxonomy (NCBI): domain Eukaryota; kingdom Metazoa; phylum Chordata; class Actinopteri; order Perciformes; family Nototheniidae; genus Gobionotothen; species Gobionotothen gibberifrons. Next base: position 686,405 of record CALSBZ010043654.1, on the reverse strand, counting down.
AAGGTTAACAGATGGAGGTCTTAAAGTGCAGCCAGTCATGCACATTTGGCACCCCTCCATGCATGCACCTGCTTGAAATCTTGTTATGTGTGTATTCAGTATACAGTATTTCCCATCACATTTATTCAAACGGTCATATACACCTGCTCCAGTATGCCTGGAATAACTTGAGGGTTAAGTGCCTTGCTCAGGGGCTAGTTGGTAGAAGTAATGCATAAAATGGCCATATGTGCAAGCCCACGCACCAATATCTGTGCATGGAGCACATTTCCGTAGAAACCACTTAACAGATCAAATGAGCCATTATAAATGTAGGATTGAATATCCCTCGGAAATAATATCACAGCAAGCACTTTGGCTATCATATTTAAAATTAAACATTACAAAGCACCACGGTCTGTTTAGAAAAGCCAATAAAAGGTGCAGTCCTGAGAGTTGCTTTTGTTGTTATTTTGAGCAACAAGGTTTTCTTGTTTTTTCTCTTTCCTTCCTCATATTCCACACAGAATACGCTCTCTCTTTGATTAGCTGGGTGCCTTGGTACACTACAGTAATTAGGCTGTCAGTCAATGCCAGATGGCTGGTGGCTATAAGATGTGAAAGTCGCCTGGAAAGTTTCCAGATGAATCTTCTGTATAGTTTTGTTGTTAGAGGGCCACAAATGAGTATGGTTTAAGAATTCAACTTCTAAATACTTAAAACTGAAGATTATAACTGCACACACCTGACTACCTGCATACTGTGCTGTTCATGTATTTAATATTTCAGCATAATGGTAGAATAAAAGGTTTCATTATTTATTTGACCAGTCTGAGCTCCTATGTGTTAAATTTGAACACATTAATCACATTGATATGTTTTAAGATGTACATTCTTCTTCCCCTTCTGTAGTAACTTTGTTCAGTCCTAATCAGTTATTTGTTTAAGTTTTTTCTAGCATTGCACCGGTTTTGTTTTCAACAGATGTTTTTTTATCTTTTTCTAAAATAGATTGTGTTTGAGGGAATTCGAGGCCCGAGTTTCGAGGGGGATATTGCCATTGACGACGTGTCTATCACCGTCGGGAAGTGCAAGCAGGACACTGTATCCAGCGCAGGTAAGACAGGTAAGATAGAAATAAACACCCAGAGAAACAAAGAGAAGCATCTCTGATAACTGCCCCCAACACAATTTATTTTTAAAAAGTCTGCAAACTTAGCTAAAAAGGTGAAGAATAGCTCAATTAAACTGATTGGAACTTAATTGATTGTAATGGAATAAATAAATCTAAGGGCAGTATAGGTAATTGTTATAGAAATATAATTTCCAAGGACCATGAGACACTAAACCGCTTCTTAAGTGGGTTGAGGGTTGAAAATGTTGTCAGTGTGGGTGCTGTGCGATGACAAGTGGACACCAGCATGGAGGCGATTTGAAAGCCTCGTCATCAAATGAGGTCCCACCTCTGCTCCATCCATTTATTTACTTTGAATCCCCCTCTATCCTAGTTTCACACAACACTAACCTGCTACCTCGTCCACACGCACTTATATCCCGTTACTTTCCCTCTTCCATTTTGCTAGCCATCTACCCTTTTATTACCCATACCTTTGCACTTTTCCGTTTAGTGATAAAGTGTGTAGTGGTATGGATTTAGAGGAAAAGAGCATGAGTGGAGAATGAGTGGGACAGGAATGTCTGTGCAGTGAAGGAAAGAGTGACACCCCTGGATCATAATGGCTAGACATCGTTCCACCAGGAGTCTTTTTCTCCGTAAACTGACCACAATTGGCCCAACGTGCCTCCAGCTGACATGCTTGACAAGCCAAACCGAGCTGTCTGCCCATAAATAAAATACCAGAATACTGTTTTTCTACTTATAAATACTGTTTGTGACGGTCGACTCTGCCTGTAGGGTGAAGCAGAGAGAAAAACAAGTGAGTTACAGGGAATCGGTGCATGTCTATGCAATCGAGTCAAGGCATACGTAAATAGCCTTGAGGATAGGGGTGTAGAGAGGAGACGGAAATGGTGAAAAGGTCAAAGATGAAGAGTGACCAAAACGATGTGTACGTGTGAATGCATGTGTGTCTACATGTGTTATGTTGTGTTTGAGAGAGAGAGAGTGTGAGAAAGAGAGAGAAAGAGGTTTGAGAACTAAAAGACGAAAGAGAATATTAAACTAAAACCTGCCAGCAGTTTAGCTACAGTAAGAGCTGCCCTCTGCCAGGAAAGACTTGCATACAAAAACGCAGACACGTATGCACACTCACACAGACACACACAGGCGCATACACATCATTAAATACTCATAATAGCCTTCATTGCATTCTTTACAGACACGCACAACAACAGCTTGTTGGCACTGTTCTCTTATCGCACACTGCAATTGTTGTGGTGAAATGGGGACCCGTAGAAACTGTGAAACTGAGTAATAATCAATTATATATTGTACACAACTTAACCATAACCTTAACCTTAACCATCGTTTAGCCAATTAATTTCTCATCTTGGAATTAGTCACTGTGTACAGAACTCACAGTAACAATAAAGAATGTTTAATTTGTAACTAAATGTACTACTTTTAATTAAATCATGGCAATTTTATTCATGTAGCCCTGCATGACATACTGTATCACACAAGTAGCTTCACTTTAGGGAGTCCACTGACACCCTCAATAAGGATAAGAAAAAACTCCCAAAATATCTGGAAAAAGGGAAAAAGGGAAAAGCATCAGGTAGAGCAAAAGAGGGGGGACCAACTTCCAGGAAGGAGAGGCATGCAATATGTCATATATGTATGTCTTAAGCGAGAATGTATGCATGCAACCTAAGGTGAGAATCCACATGGTTTTGTTAATTTTCTCATTTGTAGGACCTACTACAAAGAAAACATTAGAGCCAAGGAAAAAACCCAATACTGGAAAAATAAATGAGTAAATTATGAAGATCCTGCTTCGCTAACCCCCAGTTGTGAGATGTCTATGATGTCTGCATATGTGTGTGATCTTGCTGTTAAGACACTGGCGGATGAAGTGAATAATGGATGAAGGTGTAAACAGGAAGAGGAAAGCTCTTGAGCTCTCCAAGTGTGCGCCTGTGTCCTGCAGGTTTTGTTCAGGCACAGACACACAGTGCAGACAGATGGGTAATTATCAGGCAGGCAATTGGAGTAACACAAATGCATCTGTCTTGAGCCCACCATGGAAGTTGTGCGGTACAATGAGGATTAGAGAACGGATTAAACTCAGCTCATGTTATGCACAATGAAATCATAGGAATATGACTTGGAAGAAAATGCAAACTCACTCTTGACTTGCTTTAATTACGCACAATATGAAATATCAAACATTATAGGACATTTTAACATGGACAATGTGGGTATGAACCAGGCTGTCATCAGAGGCTGCCTTCATAGGATTCACAGGTGTTTAGAAGTATAGATACATGTATGTAGTAGACAGACAGACAGACAGACAGACAGACAGACAGACAGACAGACAGACAGAGAGATAGACAGACAGATATACAGACAGAGAGACAGAGAGACAGTCAGACAGACAGACAGACAGACAGACAGACAGACAGACAGACAGACAG
>CALSBZ010043654.1:657108-668612 GCA_943591055.1 Gobionotothen gibberifrons | reverse complement strand
TCTCTCTCTCTCTCTCTCTCTCTCTCTCTCTCTCTCTCTCTCTCTCTTTTATGACCTCCTGTCTCAGAACTTTGTTAGGTGAGATGTCCTTTACCACAGCACGCCAGTGGCTAAACCTGACGGGCATTTCATTAAGAGGCATAGTGGTACCACCAACATCTTCTTCCTCTCCGTCTTCTGCTGTTGAACCAATGGGTTGTTGGGATTCCTGTAGTGTAATGCTAAAAAGCTCCACTCGGACATGGAATTGGGTGTCTAACAAGACCCCAGAGTTTGTGTCAGCGAATACAAAAATGCAAAGATTAAAATGCTCTGTGCGTTTCATTTTCTCACAGATAGCAAGACTTTGCGTGGCTCTTTTTGGACGGAGACAAATACGTTTTTGTAGACAGAGAGCAAGAAAACAAAACATAGCTGAGTTAATGTCCTCACTATATTGCCTACCCTCTCTCTGTGGAACTTTCAACCAGATTGTTTGAGTTTCTGAATTGGGTGGTTTGTACACATTTATTGAGGGAAATGGTGGGAGGCGAAAAGAGCTGGAGGTGATATTAAAAAGATTATTCTTACCTGAGGCACAGGGGTCTGCTGTATAAAATGTGGAAGAAAGCAATAGATCTTTTAATACTCTAGATCTCTGCAGCCCAGAAAAAGTTAACATGATTTTTTGTTTTTGATTTCCCGGTGATATTAGGCTAAATATACACATGAATGCATCCATTCAATGAGTTTTTTTTGCAGAACAAAATTCAAAATGTGTTTTGGGTGTTTGTTTGTATTTAGGTTGGTGGGTCCACGACTTAGGGAGGATTGTACAGACATTCATGGTCCCCAGAGGGTGAAGCCTTGAGTGATGTTGGCAATCGCTTAATATTAACTGCTCCGATCAAATGGGAAATAATTGTTAATTGCAAATATTTATTCTTAATAGTTTGATCAGACGTGTCTGAAGGCTGACCAGGTGAAACATCAAGTCTGAATTTATGTTTTTGATACTAATTTGCCTGCTTCTTTCCTCAACGAGCAGTTGCATCGCATAAACTTTAGGATTTTATCTTGGTGCCAGTGTTGACATATTAGAGCAACTGCATTGCGACTATTATGATTATCAAAAGCCGCACTGAATTACTAATATAAAAAAAAAAAAAAAAAAAAAAAGAGAAAGAAACAGGAGGCTGGAAGACAACCACACAACAACAAAAAGGAGTGGAACATTTCCTGAACTGGCTCCATCGGTTGAATAACCAATTCATAAGGTTTGCAACATGCACAGAATAGCAAAAGTAAAGTTCTTATTTGTTAAATCTGATTGTTTATTAAGTCTGTTGTGTATTGTCTCAAAGTAAGCAGGAGCCGTCTGCTTGTTTTAGCCAGCTGCGTTGGTGGGAAGCTAATGAATTGAAAGAACTCAGTTGGGCTGAGTTTCTTTGGCAGAGCAGAGAGGACTCAGCAGAACACAAACGCTCTCACACAGCGGTGAGCACAGAGGACCCAGGCTGTATATTAAAGGATCAGAGGCAAAGTCATGCTCGCCGGAGCACTCTGCTGTGTAAGAGTGGAGAATGATACACAGAGATGGAGGGACGGAAGAGGATGAAAAAAACCAACATGCCACACTTTAATTTGTAGGCCCACTCAAACAAAGTGTGGCTTAATAAATTGGAAATGGTGTCAGTCACAGAGGAACACAGCTGCAAATGCAGCAGAGCCTCAACGTTAGCACAACATGGGAGGCAAAGCCATCTCGGCACAGCATGGCCCGGGCCAGCATGCCACTGCTCGACTACAAATGAGATGTGGCATTTTTTAAGTTTCAATATTTTCCAGACAAAAAGAAGAAAAAAATATTAAAGTATCGGAGTACTGTACTGTAGGTGTATTTGAATACCGTACCTGAACATGCAGAAAAAAGTCAATTATGACTCTCCCAGAACTAAATAATTTTAGCTGGTAAGAAAGTGTTTTAGCTACAATGAGCTTTGCAAATAGTATTTAGCAAGTGTTTTGTTTGTAGAATATCATGATTTACTTGCTTTTGGGGAATAGTTGTTATTGCAATGTCTTCTTTCTAAACAGTTTGAGAGGGTAGGTCTTGATTTGATAAAACAATAGCAATCAAAGATAGTTTTGAGTTAAAGGCTTCAAATAATATATTGTATAGAAAGATAAGATATAGTATTTCATTATACTGTAAAACATATCCAATGGCATATCATTTTTGATCATGAATTGAACATCATTATCATCGTTGGTATGAGTTAAAAGGCACCATAACATTTCTCTAATATTTCGTGCTGGGACAGGACATTAGTGCAGCATGTAATACAGAGGCATTGACAGGCTGGTTATCAGAAGGATTGGGAGAAATCCTTGTGGGCTGGTTTTGTTTCAGGCTGATTAATCGGGACTTAACTGAGCAATGATACTGTGTCTCACTGCAGCCGAGCTGATACACTGCCTACGCTTACAAACACACTCAGACACTCTGTTAACGTCCAAACCAAGTAGGGAATAAGGATGTTAGTAAGGAAATACTCCTAACCCCCCCTATCTTGAGCACGAACTCTTGAGAGTGGGAGTATAGCACACTCAAGATAAAGAGCAAAATAAATAAAATGGATAGAAAACAAATGGTGTTGAGGTCAATGAAGTGTTCAATGATAACCAAAGACAAGATCTTCGTCCTGTTTCATTTATTCTTTGCAGAAATTGTTTGTTTTTATTTAAAAATGCAAAGTTTTAAACATCCTCCCTTACTTACTACACCTGCTGGACTTTACTGTACAGCAAAGAAGAAGCATGAGCTTCAAAAAAGGCAATTTCTAAGTGAAAACCATGGGCTGGAAGGGATTTTTAAACAATGCAATTAAGATATTTTTTATTTTAACTTTGAAAGCTGAGAAAGATATAAGTTCATTGCTTTGGTTTAATGTGCTGCATGGTTGAGTCTCACTGTTCTCTTCTTTCCCACATTTAAAACCAGCAGCGAATTATGTCATATCTCTCAAAAGGCTGTGCGCTGCCTGCCCAGCATTAAACAGCATCAAGCCAGAATAAATTAGCGACTACTATACGGGATGAATCTAATAAACTGATGGCCTTTATTTACAAGAACCACAACTTGAATACAAGTGCGTATTTATATTTTCAAGCCGTTGAGAAACACGTCTCTGGCAAACTTCTAATGGTGTTCTACTTCGTTTTTCTTTGTTTCTCTTTTGTTTGCATTGGCACCACCTAGTGGCGTACAATTCCTTAATGTGAAATAACGCTGCAAGGGACATTAAAAAGCATTAAAGGTGGGGTAAGTAATTTATTTCAGTAACACTTTTTGTTATATTCCATGGAATGCTCTTAACATCCCGATAGCAATGAATATCTTAAGTGCTTTGACAAAAAATAATAATAATAATAATAATAATAATAATAATTCATTTATTTTATATAGGCGCCTTTCAAGGCTCTCAAGGTCGCCGTACAAATACATAAAAAAATGTCATCTGTGGAAGCCGTAGTACTGTAAAAAGCACGACCAATCATCTGAGCCGGCCCGGCTAAAATAACTGGATGGCCTACCTGCCTGTCAGCCTTCCATCTGTGCACAAACTTATCTCGTGCCCTCATTGGTCATGTGCACGTTCGTGTGTGTTGGAGGAGGGGCTCTGTAAGGAAGTAGCAGATTCCGGTTGTGTATTTTCAAATTCTAGCGCACTCGAGCTGGTTTCTCCAAAATTACCTACCCCACCTTTAAGTTTAAAGAAGGGAATGTTTTATAATCTATGTATTTGTATTTGAGTGTCTGCACCTGCTTACATGTACTGTAGTTTATTGGTAGCCCAGACTTGCAGTGATACTCTAACCTCTCAGCTAGGATATTTTTTATTAATGGACCCGTGAAGCAGAAGTAAAACCAGGCCAATTAATATTGAGAAACAAAGCTGGCCTGTGGGAGAATAAGAAAAGAAGTTGAGGTCAAGGTGTGTGCTTCTGTGTATGGGAAGAAGATGCAGTGAAATCGGAAATAGAAAGAGGTGAGGAGGGAGGATAATGGGGAATAGCAGAGGAGAGAAGGCAACAAGGGATGGGGCGAAGGGAGCATACATGAAGCCATGGGAGTGACAGGGAGGAAAACAAACTTACAAAGGTTAGAATGAGTATAAAAAGGTATAGGAAAATATTGAAAGGAGAGAAGATGTGCAGTAAGATATAGATAGGACGCATTCGATGCTGTAAATAAAGGATGTCAGGAAAGAAAATAACATGAATATAATAATTGAGTCACTGTTAAATAATCAATTAATATATTCTGTTGATGGTGAGATGGAAGCACAGCGCTGTGAGGTTGTATTAGGTTGTTGTGTCTTTGTTTTGAAGTCCCTTGGAGAATAAAAGGAGACTGTAGAGTTGACGGAAGTTGAGGAATTACACGTAATGTGGGTTCAGTGACAAGGGCAGTTTATGGCTCAATCTGAGATGAAAGTTCAGTCTGTCTTCACTGTCTTTCATAAAATGTTCCTTCTGTTATGGCACCACAAGTAATGCTTTGGTTTGACATTCGTCTAAAAGTGAAGTCTTCATGTATTTCAGACTGACCTGGGTCTCAACAAATATTCCAAATAACAGAAGAGAAAACATTGCTTTTTCTCTTCAGTGGGTCCATTCACTTTAGCCTATAGGGCCGCTTTGTAAAATAGCATTCATTTGTTAAAAGACTCACATTCCTCAAGCCATTCTCTCTCCAGCCCTTGAAAACAGATTTGTAATTCTTTCCTTCCTCTTTCCGAGTCCTTTATTAGGGGACAAAATAGCATTTGGTGTATTCCTCCAGCTCTAATTAAATTTGCTCGGGTAATACAAAAGAGAAAGCCCATCAACAAATAGCAACAAAACAAACAAGAGGGGTGCATGCATAAAACAAGGCGAGCAACCTGCTTAGGGGCTGATTGTGTTCAGATGTGCTTGATAAAAAACAACTCTGGATGCTGAAAAGGAGTAAATGAAGAGGTTTGATTCAAGTTTGTTGTATGTGTTATTTTTGTATCACTTGCTGTCGTGTTCATTCAACACAAGGGTGGAAAGGAATATAATGCTGCTAATGAGCAGAATGACTACAGAGTAAAATTGAATGACTGTTGTAATTTGGTGCATTTTCCTCAGGTTAACGCCAAATTATTTATTAGTAAAACCCACACGGAACAATCATTTCCTATTGTAATGCAAATCTATGCTACTTATAGGGAGTTCTATTTTAAACCGAAATCATTGCTGCACTTTGGAGCGATGATGATGATTACTTTAACAAATGTTTTTGCTAGAAAAAGAAGATCATATATTTTCATCAGACATTTTCTGCAACAAAAACATGCAGGTTTGAAGCACACATAGATGATACAACAAGTCCTCCAACTAATACGATCAAATAGGTCGATTGTTTTTCCGACCCATTAATACGACCCACAGCAGCGTTTTCAATCAACGGGTGCGTCAGCATCTTCGTAATATCTATCAAACAATAGATCCTACACATCCACTGGACGTGGATTCTAAAAGTACAATCTACACTTCTCGCTATAAATCTAATCAAAAAGCATTTGAATGGCCAAACTATTCTACAATTTAGGATTTTCCAGAGAGGGTTATTTGTGAATAAACAAATAAACGGGAGCATGTTGTTTCTTACACGACCACTAGAGGTGCTACACTTTAAAACGTGGCTATGGGTCGTAATGTCGTAATCTAAGCTGCTTAAACAATCGACCTATTTGGTAATTTTTTGTAGGAGGACAGGGACATTTGACAAAGAACTGTAGGAGAAGGCACACATTGATATCAGAAGTACAAATACATGTCCATTAAATGTATTATAGATGATGAATGAACATGCTTATTTATTTACATCATCTTTCATAGTATTGTTTTTGTATGAAACTGTCGGACCCCGATTCAGTCATTGGCATTCTTAAACAGTGGCATTGTAAAATAAATTGCAACTCCAGAAGAGTACATTAAAAGTACATTTTACAACCAATCATTTTCAATACAGTCACACTGTTTCGCTAACTATATGGATATAAAACATATATATAATATAAAATATTTTTGCCTTCGAGGTTTGAGTAAATTGCAAATAAAAACATTTGAAAGTATAAATGTAATTCCTTTGAGACAGGGTATTATAAGCAGGTTTTGTATTCGGAATGGATTTCACCCACTACTGTTTCCTAATAATAAAAACAAATACACTATGAAAATAGAACAGACCACCTTCATATTCACCAACATATAGTCTTTAAAGTTAGAAGTGCAGATGAAAATAGAACAGACATCTGTGTATCTGCAACACTTTATTTATAAAGATTCAACACCGGCTTATTTGCAGCTAAATGATCAAACAGGCACAATCAAACCAACCTATTGTCCATTTACAACATTTTCAAATGTGCATTTTCCTCTCTTTTACAAGGACGAAAATAAAGCCCTCCATCTTTTGTACCCTTTATTTAGTCAATTTCCTTCAGTCTTTTCTAGACCAAGCTACTCACTCACAGCTTGTAGAGATCTGAGCTCATGCTGACAAATCTGAACTCAGGTCAGCCTGAGAGAGCCTCAGATGGACCGGTGCTCAGCGGGAGTCATTTGATCTCGCTCTGCATCTCACTGGTGGACATGAGGAGGAGAAGGTCGTCCCTATTAGAACAGAGCAGAACATGAAGGGGACTCAGACTTACAGCATGCTCTGTCAGTATGTATGCAGCAACCCGGTATCACGGCAAGACGTGAACATGTGAGGATTTACCATGCTGGGAGACGTGAAGATGTCACGATTTCGTCCCTTCAAACACGATAGTTACACGGTATTGTTAACATGGCCCAACCAGTGGAGATATACCCGGAAATGCCAAGCAAATGCTACCCCGACGGTCGGTTGTTATTGTCAATATTAATATAATAATGATTTATTTTGTAGTAGTCACACTCAATTTCGCCGATTTTCTTGTTGCCCCAGCTGGTCGACACCTCTTTTGGCAGAAACAAAGGCTACATTAATGTATTAAATCGATGCTAATCCATGCGTGTGGATGTGGAATTAACGGACCTGACGTTGTGCGATTGCGTTGCCAGGCAACAGCTTTGGTTCATGTTCATTTACAAACTCTTCAACTAGAACCGTAGTTATATTTAAAAACATTTTAGAAGGCCTCACGAAATACTTTAATGTAAATTTAAATTTAAATGTGAAGGTGTAAATACAGCCTATCTACCAATTGGATCAAATATAAAAGTCAGCCGAATTAGTGTTGATACTGCAAGGAGACGTATTGTGTCAAAAGAAATGTAAGATGTTGTTTAATTGCTGATATATTTATGAATCACGTCACGTTTTCAGTTTTGGCGGCAGTTCTTCCTGTTTGTCTAGAAGTCTTCTCATCAGGGCTACGGCAGATATGTAATATGTAATGCAGCCAACCGTGTATTACAATGCCGTTATGTGATGACTTTCAAAGAGAAAAGCAAGCACACTCGGAATAAAGTATTTTTTTTAAAAATGTTTTCGGATTTCACATCGCATAAACACCATTTCCCAACGTGCATTGCGGCTAAACCATCGAATCACCGAGCTGAGGATCTTGCCTACATCTGTTTCCGGTATTGTTAATGACGGATGTATTTTGTCATACACACATTCCTTCACATTTACATTTAAATTTACATTAAAGTATTTCGTGAGGCCTTCTAAAATGTTTTTAAATATAACTATAACTATAACTAGCTAAATGAGGTGTCGACCAGCTGGGGCAACAAGAAAATCGGCGTAATCGAGTGTGACTATTAAAAGATAAATCATTATTATCTTAGTATTGACAATAACAACAATATCTCCACTGGTTGGGCCATGTTAACAATACCGTGCAACTGTCACGTTTGAAGGGATGAAATCGTGACATCTTCACGTCTCCCAACATGGTAAATCATCACATGTTCACGTCTTGCCGTGATACCGGGTTGGTATGCAGAGGTAAAAGGGGACAGTTTGAACACGAAATGTGTTTGTGTGTGCACTTCAAAGTAATGTTGCCCTTTTCAACTGCATTTTTTCAGGGTGCTGTACAGCTACCAGTTTTTACAGATAAATGGTTTCTGTGTCAGACCATAATTCATTATCTTGTCCACTTCCGGAAATCAAGCTTTTCTTATTATAGGAAAAAAGTGTTAAAATTAAACTTGATTATATCCTCGACAACATTTGTATGCAACCGTCTTTGCCTCCATCTCTTCTATCGGCTCCCCACATGTCTTCTTTCATCTCCAGACCTTTAAACGTCTATCCTTATTTCCTCTATCTTCCTTTCTCCTGCTCTCCTTTCCTTCATTTCCTTCTCGTCTTTATCTGGGTCTTGCTGCACTATACAAGCCCAGCTAATCAGTGACTAATCTCACTTTTAATTCCCTTCCTATTAACCTCTTGCTATCATTTGTTGTACCATTACCCCTACATACACACACGCAAGCGTAAATTACCTTCAGAGCTAAATTGTTGTTTATTTCTACATCATGACAGAGATACGCTGAGTTAATTACAGAGAGCAAATGAACGTCACGGCAACGGGAGGGGGAGAGGGGCAGATATAAATAGATGATACATGAAGAGATACACAGGGTTGGAGAACACGTACTGCCCAATAATATCATCATGTTTTTGTTCTTGTGTTTTTTTTCAGAGCCAATTAATTTGAATGTTTGTTTAACACATTAAATGTTGAATGTTCATTCTATACATGATCAATTAAGGATTTCTCTAATTAACACTGTGAATGTTTTATTTGAAGGCTGTATGAAAACCATGGTGTACACTTTGTCTCTCCCTTGCGAACAGGCAATTATACCTGCAAAAACATTGTCCATGATTTACATGAGGGACATAATTCTCTATGCTAGGCAGCAGGATATCACTAGAGAAAGAGAGAGTTGTTAAGGCCACAGAGGGACCTCTTTTCAATATTCCTAGTTTCTCTGAGGCTGAGTCAACAGTTAAGTAGAGGCACGTTGGAGGTCAATAAAATATGCATATTTTATTTGGCAATACAACACATTTGGCCAATGCATTTATGTTTCTTTACATATCTTAAAAAAGGAGCTGAAGTAGCAAAAGCCCATCCAGGACAAATGAAATTCCAATGTAGTCTCAGAGGACACAATTAAAATCTGGGGCCTAATATCCTCTCTGTGTCTTATTCTTCTCTGCACTTGACTGCAATTTACCTGTTAATGTTTTAATATTCAAGGGATTAACAATTGTGTCCTGTAATGGTGCCTTTTTCCATTTAAGGACTGGGGATTGCTCATAATAAGACGTCTGCTGCTCGCAGACAGGCCTAGCTGTCAAGATATGTATTCACCTCATATGATGGAAAACCCTGCAGTTCCTGGTTGTATTATTTTCACTCTTTAGACTTCCATTTAGGCACACATCAGGAGCTTGATATGTCAAACAGCACACACAGACCTGAAGAGACTGTTCCCCGCTGTTATCTGGGGAAAACATTCTGCCTTATTTTCATTTCCAATGACTGGTGTTAGAGGGGGAAGCAGGGCTTCAGGGAAACAAGAGGCTTAATTGGCCGAGCTGATGGCAACGCACTTCAAGTTAGAAGTGCATGAGGCATAGATCGTGGGCCTGGGCCAGTTCCCAGGTGAGAGCCCTGCTGGAGGACTTTATAAGTCTCAGAGCAATTTGCTGTGAATGGAAAGAGGAATACAAAGAGGGAGAGAGAGAGAGAGAGAGAGAGAGAGAGAGAGAGAGAGAGAGAGAGAGAGAGAGAGAGAGAGTGAAGGCTTTGGCATTCTCTTTTCTTTCTTTCCTTCTTTGAATTGTGACAGGGTTATTTGTGGCTATCTATGGAATAGTATGGTTGCCTACAATGATATTCAAAATGCCTTCCCATGTGCATCATGTACAATTCACACTTTAAATGATTGTGACTCACACTCAAACATAACCACATTACATTTAAATGCCTGCTTATATTTTGTAGATAAGTTGTGAAAAGTCCATAGGCATGTGTGTTGGATGCGGGATATGGATGGAAATTGGCACAAATGCTCTAGAAAAAAAAATGGATGATATAAACCTATAGTTATTGGTGTTAAATAGTAGGCTGTACTTTGCTTTATTTAAGTAATTACAGGTTCATTGCCCCCTTTTTGACTTTTCTTTAATAATATGTATGTATTTTATGTGCAGTACGTTAAGATTTAGTCATTGTCTAAATCAGCACAAAGGTAAAATAGATACGATAATACGGTTATTAAGGCTGTTTTGAAGGTAATTGCTTTTGCACATAAACACATGTAATTGAAATAATATAATTTGTACTCGATGCCCCAAAAGATTGACAACAAACGTCAAATGTAAGGAATTTAACTTGAAGGTATCATTTAGGAAACATGAATGTATGTGCAAAATGTAATTCCAATTCCTCAAGTAGATAATGTGTTATTTAATGTTTAATATTTAACGTACTGCTGGTATTACGGAAAAGTTTAGGGGTCACAAAAGTGATTGAGATTCCTCTTCTGGTCACCATATACGCAAGCAAATACATTCAACAATATTATCATGGTTCAGTAAAAGCTACAAATGTCAACCTACTGGTGGCGTTAAAAGAAAAGACTGTCAGATCCATCCTCTGTGGACCAGGAATGTCTATATAAGGTTTAAATATTTTAGTCTGGAACAAAGTGGTGCACAGACTTGACATCTGTAGCCTGTCTTGTAGCTATCTAAATATAGCTACAAGACACTAAAAAAGCCCATGATTGGCCTGTCCTACAAAGCCAAGCAATACACAACAAACGCCCCAGTAGTTTAAGGTCTAATCAACTTTTGCTGTTTATTTCAGCTATATTGATGTTTTCAGTTTCAATCAATATGTAATCAAATTGTAATGTTGGGTTGTAGCCAGGGTTTGTAAAATATGTTGGCGCAAGGGCTTGTCATTGGCAGAGCAGACTTATGTGCTTGTATGTAAAGTCCTGAAAGAGATTATTCTTCTTTTCCATTATTTGGTGGAGAAGTCAGAGTAGGAACATGTTGTTGAAAAATTGAGCATCAGTGCTTAAGCCCTTTGGTGTTACTCCATGAGCCATGTTTCTTTGTAAGTAATGTTCCTCACTGAAGTCATGATGAATAATACAAAATAATGTTACTTACAACTGCCCTTTACCCTCATGATGCTGTATAAATGTGTCCCTCTGTAATGTAAACATTTTTGAATGACTGAGCAACCACTTTGTCAGCATAGCTCAATTATAAATAATGATTTTGAATATCATTCCACTAAGTTATTATGACTCAGATACCTTGGGGATATCAATTGATGTGGCAACTACCATTTCATATTTGACACAGTATCACACAATGAACAAATACACATTTACCTTGAAACTAGCAAAGTTATCATCATCATCATCATCATCATCATCATCATCATCATCATCATCAT
>CALSBZ010043654.1:634057-648115 GCA_943591055.1 Gobionotothen gibberifrons | reverse complement strand
ACACACACACACACACACACACACACACACACACACACACACACACAGACACATGCACACAGAAACTCTATCCAACTGTACATATATGCATGTGTTTCATCCACCTTCTACGTGAGGGCTTATTTTCATTTTTGGAAAGAAAAATAGGCAGTGTACAATCCTCTTAGACCCAATCAAGAAGGAAGGACAGGCAGACCTTCTCAGCAATGCAAATTTAAATTGAGGTCATCGTAGCAAAATGACATGTTGAATACAACCCAAAGAATATCCGAAAAACAGTTTTCTATCTATTTACGCAGTCCAATCTGATTGGTCAAGCCTTGTCTATCATTTAAGTTGTAGACTAATCATTAATCCTCCTGTTTAAAGTTTATGTTTCTACAGAAAAATATTCCAAAAACATAAATCATCGGCCAAGATATTCAATAAATCAATGCATTTTTTGCAATTGATCTGTTGAAGGCATGTTTAGGAGGCTGTAATTCGTTTATTTATACCAAAATAAGCTATATATAGTGATTTATAGCAGTTGAATCATGCACCTTTTTTAAGGTCATGCCTATACAACATATCAATTGAGCACGATGGTGATACTGATATTTGCTAATAGTATGGCTGATGCTCAAGAGAATTGCAGTAGTTGTGCAGGTGTTCAACCATAAACCAAAGAACTGGAAACATTTTTGGTGATATGAAATGTTAAGAGATCCCTTAAATTTAAAATGCATCCTTAGTGTTACATTATTGTTTGCTTCAAAATGCATGGCAATCCATTCAAAAGCTCTTGAAATAATTCAGTCTTTACCAAAGTCGTTAATGCAACGATGAACTGATCTCCTTTCTTACAAAGATGAGCATGTTACATGTATTCTATTTAGATTTGCCTACTTGTCTTAAATGTTCCCTTTATCATCACATCTAAAAAATCAGTTCACACACTGCAGGTGACACTCCTATTGGGTTAGGGTTTAACTGGACTTGCACGACACAATGCAATTTGAATGCCCAATAAAATATGTATACTTTTAACCTGTTAAGCCCTGAGCCTGTTTTTCAGGTCTCAGGCTCGAAAATGACATTCCCAGAACAAATTACCATATCTTCCCTTCTAAAAGGGTTAAATTAATAATCTTTTTTCTCAAAGTAATGATAAACGTGTGAGTTGGATGTAGAAGAGTCAGAATCAATATCCCTTTAACTGCCAGCACCACCATTTTGGTAGAGCACATTTTGTGTCTTGATATCTTGTAGAAAAAAAGAAAAAGAAAGTTGAACTCCATCTGATTCAGCCAACTCTACCCTTTGGTTGACATGTTATGCACAAAACAACCTCTAGATGTCACTGTGGTTCGAACAGAAAGCCCTTCAGCTAGCTTCCTCTGAGGAAGTTGACAATGCTAAAAATCACTGCTGAAGAAATCACTCTTTTTGGTCAACTTGTGTAAGGTAACCATATCCTTTTTGACATATTTTAGTGGCAGGGCACTGACTGAACATAATTAGATAACTTGATGCACAAAAAAAGTTTTAACAAGGGTGTAATTATTTTTTGGAAAATATGCTCAACCAATCGGTCGTATTGGCCTTTTATGGTAAGCTAGCAATATGACTTTTTCAGAGTTTCAGAGATGTTTTCCAATAAAATATGGTAAATAAATAGCTAGATTCATGGTAATATTACTAAATCTAGTACTGCCTTATGAGTCTCAGAGTGAAAGAGTGATAATAATTTATATAGCACCTTTCATGCATGGCATTCAGCCCAAAGTTGCACACAGATGAGCAAGTTAGGCCAACACAGGATATAGACATTTGCAGTTAGGCCAGTGGTTTCCTGTTAGGCCAATTCAGCATATACAGTAAGATCAGCAAGTATTTTTTTTTATCATGAAAAACAATTGTTTGTGCTTATTTGTGGCCCATTTGATAAGAAAATGCAAAAAAATAAATTTTCCATAGCTTTTTTCTTGGTCCGGCAGTTAAAGGGATATAGATGTTTTTTATTTAAAAAAAAATTCAGATTGAACATAGTAAAAAACTGTAAATTATAGTGTCCGTCCAAAAAATATGTTTTACTTATAGTGAAAACTACCCTTGGATGATGGTAAGGTAGACTAAAAGCTTTAGGAATCCAAAGTACAACATATGAGGAGCTCTTTTCCAAAACGCTATATATCCATTTTAATAGTTTTCAGGAAAATTACATTTTTTACCTAGACCCACACATTTTGTTAATATTCAATATATATATATATGTAGGATATATAGCGATTTGGCATGAAACGTTGATAGAGCAGTGAATAGGTTCAGTACACAGCAAAATGGCACAACAAACTCAATTTTCAATTTGGCTTTTATAGCGTTTTGGAAAAGAACTCAAAGATTGATGCAAAACAAGTGACATTTGACCTTTTTAGAGGTTTAGCAAAAAAAACTCCACCTCTGACGTGATTTGGGTGGAAAATGGCGTTTTTACCGTTTCTCTGGAACCCATTGGTCGATGTTGGTGATTGACATCTCTTTTTGACCGTTAGAGTCAATAGAATCGAAGGGGAATTTCCACATACACACACATGGTAAAAAAAAGAAATATCTTCGCGAGTTGTTATCATGGAGTGATGATGTATAGCAAACAATAGTTCAATAACGTGCTTTAACCACTAGGCGGTGCACACAAGTCCATAATAACTTTGTATTATTAGTGTAGGACATGTATAACATCTGAAGATGTGTAGTTTTATTCATGTTTTCACATAATTGTACAGCATATTGCTATATTATTTCAGACTCAGTATTTACATTCTTATATTCAAAGAAAATCAGTAATATCTTTAAAAACCACAAGTCCTTTTATATCAGCTGTGCACCGTTATGGTGTAAATATAACCTATCTACGAATTAGATCAAATGTAAAAGTCAGCCGAATTAGTGTTGATACTGCAAGGAGACGTATTGTGTGAATAGAAATTGAAGATGTTGTTTAATTGCTGATATATTTATGATCCACGTCAAGTATTCAGTTTCGGCGGCATTTCTTCCAGTTTGTCCAAAGGTCTTCTCATCAGGGCTCTATAAATACAGAACTACGGCAGATCTGTAATATGTAATGCAGCCGAACCGTGTATTACAATGCCGTTATGTGATGACTTTCAAAGAGAAAAGCAAGAACACTCTGAGTCAAACTTATTTTCTTTTTTTTTTAAAATGTTTTTCGGATTTCATATCGCATTAACACCATATCCCTATGTGCATTGCGGCTAAAACATCCAATCAGCAAGCTTAAACCATAGCTGTGGATCTTGGTTAATCAGTTCAGTGGCTGTGTATCGCAATGATGCTCGAAATGTCCCTTACTGTATAGGCCTACGTCTGTTTCCAGTTATTTTTATTTTGAAATTCAGTTCCTGACAGACGCCAAAAAAGCCTGAGATTATGGAATTACACAAATAAATAAAAACAAGGATAATTGTGTGTTATTGGTGAGTAAATAACAGTATGTTATTTAGAAAAGAATAACAAATTAGAAGTAAAAAAATATTAAAAGAAATACAGATTTCAGTATTTTGAGGCTCTGAACCCCATTTATTTTCCTCACAGATGACAAAAAAACATTGTAGGATTTAATATAAAAACAATAATCTTGGCTTGATATTGAGTAAGAAGATGTTTTTATGAACCCCACAGCTTCCGGTCTTCCAAGACCCGAACGGACAAAAAGACTTGCTGCAGGCACGAAACATACTACCAATAGAAATACATTGCTTTTAAAATCGTTCTGTGTGACACGAAAAAAAGGGGAAAATGGTGTTGGTGAACACGAATCAATAGATTAAATGTCGTGACTATAACACGAAATGCTGTGAGACTGGGTTGCATATGGCGTGGTGCATGTTGTAACATTCATACCACTCATGCAAACAAATACATTATACTAGTTTAGTAACTAAATACCACTTAACAAATAGTTTGTGGTGTTTCATTTAGTAGTGCTGTGGTTCATTTGTTTCTGAAATATGCTTAGGCTGATGTTTTCTGAGTCTTTGAAATAAGTTTAACTATTGGCAACAAATTCAACCCTGCACCCTATTCAAAACACATAGCAGGATCTTCCACCGATCTTACTGTAAATGTAGGTACTGAATTTACAGTCTACAAAAATATAAAATAACTAACTTTGAAGTTACAATTACCATATATTTTGGGACATGGATCTTTTAGATATCCCACTAAAACAGACAAAATATTCCAGATTTGCAGTGGGTGCATGTCAAGTTACAGTACCTCTTTCCACTCAAGAAGTGAAATGATAAAATAACACTGAATGCCTAACTATTGTCCCTATTTCAACAGCAAATATGAGATAATGTGCCCTGATTGTCAAGAGTGTCATGACTCAAGCCTACACATACAGAGAGCCCTGTGAATCTGAAGAGTGAGAAGATGAGCTAGTGAAGAAGTTTCAGAAACTCACACCAACGCACCACAATTTGTTGTACTTCGCACACAAGCTGAGTTCTTCGTCCTTCATGACATTGGCATGCTTAAAAACAAAAACCTTGTTACCTCTTTGCTTTTACCCCACCTTCTTTGGTGCTGGTCTTCACCTCCACCTTCACTTTGTATCTCTTTTACAGAAATTGTACGATGTGTACCTTTACTTATCTTCATGTTCTCACATGCAATCACTTACTCAATTTAACAACACTTACACACAGCACAGTCACTGAGGATGCACGCCCACTAATGTGAAATGTAATGGTCACTCTTTATCTCTCAGTCTCATGCATACATACAACACTCTCCTACACAGGGAACCATGCTGCGTGTTAAGCGGCGGGACCCAGATGGCAGCCACCTGGTGTGTGCTGATGGGCTCCTGCGATGGCTTCGGACAGGATATGGACACACACACAGATGGTGACCCACTGAGAATGGCTGGGAGATGGACGTGTTGGCTATTGATTTGCTCAGATCAATGATTCACAGCCTGATCATCTGACATTGAGGGAGTTCCACCCGCTGAGCTGGCACATTGGCTTGGCATGTTGGGCACACAGCACTGCATCTATGCAGGATGGAAGTCAACTAAGATTTAACCCAGCCTGTGATTTCCGTAAATATTTGTAAAGCCCTTGACAAATGGATTTTAATACCTTTGATATAGCCTTTCATGTCATGGTGACGTGTTTCTCTGAACAAATCTATGACAGTTTATAATATCCCCCATTAAAAATGCAACCTCACTTTGTACCAAACGTATGTATATAAATCTATAGTTATGTCAATGAATTACAAAAATAAATCATGTTCTTATAATAGTAATCTGTGGTTATTCTTGGTATGAGTCAGAACTTTAATATACTATCACTTTCTTTTATTTAGGGATAAAAAAAAATGTCTAGCTGACATCTCTCAGTGGATGTCTGCTCACCACCTCAAGCTCAACCTTAACAAGACTGAACTGCTTTTCCTTCTGGGAAAAGATTGACCCACTCTTGACCTAACAATCAACATCGGCACCTCTATTGTTTCCCCGACTCAGACTGCAAGGAATCTGGGTGTGACCCTAGATAACAAACTGTCCTTCACTGCAAACATCACTGCTACAACCCGCTGCTGCAGATACACTCTTTACAACATCAGGATGATACGTCCCCTGCTGACCCAGAAAGCGACGCAACATCTGGCCCAGGCTCTCGTCATTTCATGCCTAGACTACTGCAACTCCCTCCTGGCTGGTCTACCTGCATGAGCCATCCGACCTCTGCAGCTCATCCAGAATGCAGCGGCTTGTCTGGTCTTCAACCTTCCAAAATGTTCCCACACCACGCCGCTCCTCCGCTCCCTTCACTGGCTTCCAGTAACTGCTAGAATCCACTTCAAAACAATAGTACTTGCGTACCATGCTGCGAATGGATCTGGCCCTTCCTACATCCAGGACATGGTTAAACTGTACACCCCAGCACGTGCACTCCGCTCTGCATCAGCCAAACAGCTCGCTGCACCCGCACTGCGAGGGGGACCCAAGTTCCCATCAGCAAAAACATGTGGGTTTGCTATCCTGACTCCAAAATGGTGGAATGAGCTCCCCATTGAAATCAGGACAGCAGATAGCTTGCACATCTTCCGGCGCAGACTGAAAACTCACCCTGGTGACCCTGTGCACTATATCCCTCTCCTGCACAACTTCAAGAAACTGGCACACCATTCTACAAAAATGATATGCTTACATTTCACCACACTTAAAGTGAAAGAGTAACACCAAGGTAGTTATGCTCCCTATTGATCTTAGTCTCCAGTCAGTACAATAATTGTAGCCTGTGCCATTTTTCTCCACTTCCTTTTCATCGCATGCAGTTTATTGTTAACATTTACGCTGGAATTATGGGAGGAACATGGGTAAAACTTGTTTAACCTGCTAATGGTTAACCCTTCAACCTACACAACCCTAATCTATATGTATATATACAGTATATATATTCTAATGTAATGAAAAGGTCGAGGTGGCTTAAGTAATTTCAGTAATATATGAGAAGGTGGTAAAAGGTTTTGTTTTGTCTTTCATGCATACAGAAATCTAATCACACCTAAAAAAATGGGTTTCATGTTTAAAAAGATTACAGCTAATGGGACCCCCTGATCTTAAATAAGATCCTGATGGACAAGAATTATAATATCTTAAGTACTGCACAAAATATACCACATGTTCAAAGAATCTTCCGCTTCATGACCTCTCTTGCACCCCTGTGAGGAAGCTGCTTTCTTAAACTGAGAATGCTGGAGTGTTAAAGTTACAGTGGGAGAAAATGATGGGGCGGATATGTTAATTTGCCGAGGCAATTAATGCTGAACACCCCGTAAGCCATTTAAGTTTCTTGGCTCATTAATTATGCACTTTGTACATACTAAAATATCCTCCTATGCTGAAAAAATTTAGCTAATTAGTACCCCCCCGAAACTAGTAATTTTTCTTCTTCAGACCTTTAAATAGGACAAGTGCCGCAAATAAAGTTTGTGAAACCAAGCCAAATTATCTTTGAACCCTGCTGTCATCCCTCGATCATCCTTCTTTCCTACATCTTCCTTTCATGGCTGTATAACCTTCTCTAAAAGCATACACAGGCCATTTAAGAGTTTATTATTAATGCTCTGGCACAATGTGCTCTTCAGACTGTCAGCGTTAATCAGCAGACTTCCGTCCCTCAGCTCTGAAGATGACGCGAACACACCGCACTTCCATGTCAGGTGTTAAGGTACTTTATCTCTGGGCCTATTTGCCGCCTCCAAGGTAGACCCGTTGTCACGGTTACCTTTGGAGCACCTCATTATTCATAAAGGTCATCCTGAGATGGAAAGCAAAGCCGAATAAAGGAGGGAGGAAGGAAACAGGAAGAATACATTGCAAGACAAAGGTGTTTATGGAGTTCAAATAGCCAGACTTCAGTGCTGTCTCCATGAACGTCAGAAGAAAACCATGCTGTCTATTCCAGTAAGTATAACCTGAAAAGGTAATCCACCTATCAAAACAAATGGGAAATCTCTATTATGTGTATATTTTCCTATGTTTTGAACATACAGTGATGCAGCTGAATAAGAAAGACTATTGTAGAATTACAGCTGTTCAATTAGCTTAACCAGAGTGAAGCATATGTCAAGTCAACTTTTATTATAAAACGCCAAATCACAACCTTTCATAAAGAGCAGGTCCAGACTGCACTGTAATTTACAACCATCATGACATTTGATAATTATTATTATTTGGTTTTAAAACAAAGTATTGGACAAATTAAAATTCAAGATCTGTCTGGTCCAACCAACTGAAAGATGAACATTGCCAACACTATGACTCTGTGTAGCTAAACGTTGGATAAATATGGCTTGAAATCCTGACATTCTGGTAAAATGTGTGTCGACCAAAACGTTTGTATAAAACATGATCAATATGGGGAGGCAAATGTATTTATCTCTCTCACCCAGTAAATATGTCATTTCCCATTCTGGTTGGCACTAACAAGATTCAAGATTCAAGGCTTTTAATGTCATTCGTATACATACATTCGTACAAAACATACTGTATCCTAGCGTTACCCACTGTAAACTGTGCAAAATGCCCTGGAGGTCTAAATCTAAATTTGAGAGGTGGCTTTACCCTGCACTACACCCTTGAGTGGTAGTTAACGTGGAAGAACTGCTCTTGTGAATTCACTCTGTTATGGGTTGTTTCTTTTCGATAAAGGTACAGGAAATATATCCACTGCTTTAGTCCTAAAAATGATGAATCCCTGGGACCTGGGAATACCTCATAGATGACAATGACAAATACCCAGAGCTAGCCCCCCCCCCCCCCCCCCTACATACTTCTAATCTTGAATCCATTGTTCTAAATTTACCCCAGAAACTGGTATGTCTCCAAGAACTGGGTTAGTAGTCCATATGGATTTTGTCCATGGTCCACTTTAAAGCCTCTTAAGAGTTGCCCCTGTATTTGAAATTACAGTTAAATACGTTTAACGTCTTATATAACACTTCAGGGTCAGTTAAGCACCACTGTTTGCTGGTAAGCCTAATAACTTACATTATATTACATTACATGTCATTTGTTAGACGCTTTCATCCAAAGCGACTTACATACATTCAGTACTGTGGACAATCCCCACAGGAGCAATTTGGGGTGTAGTGTCTTTCCCAGGGACACAACGACATGCTGACTGCAGTGGGACTCGAACTTGCTACCCCTGACACGAAGTCCAGCACTCTACCCACTGAGCCACAGCTGCACCACCATAACAATTTATAGGTGACTTACAACAATCACCTTATGATAAATTGATCATCACAATGATCTAATAGTCTACTTACTTGATCCAATAATTTGATAATAGACATTTATAGTGGTCTATTCTTTAGTTTTGTTTTGCAGGTGACCATCGAATTACATGTGTATCAAACTGTTCTTTACTTTAATTTAAGTATTGACAACCAACATATTGTTAAGCTCAACTTTGGTTTAGGAATGTGTTGCCGGTATTGGCTGCTCTAATGACAATAATAAATAAGACCAATTTCCCAGGGTCATATTTCAGGGGTAATAACCCTTTCTGACTTGCAACCAAGACAGCAACATTTAAGATAAGAATGAGAGCTGAATTGATATCTTTATGTAACAATACCCGCAATTGATTGTGTATATGTATATTCATATATGATTATAATATATGTATATGTTGTGGGTGTCATAAAGGTAGAACACACGTCCATCTCAGCACTGTCAGTGGTATACAGACAGTGTGAAGCAAGTGTGGGCGCACAGGTTGACATCTGGATTCCAGCTGTTGTTGTGGATGCTCGATACTTTTTTTAAATTTGAAAAACAGCCTTAAAGACTGACTTCTACGTACCATACAGAGACACACACCATCTGTAATTTCACATCTGTCATAGCAAAACTGATAACACTTTAAACCTGATTAAATGAACTTCAACACTAATCCAATCAAAATGTCATTCATGTGCTCGTGGTCCCGTTACATTTTGACACCAATCCTTTATCTTGCTTTCCCGAAGCTCAAAATCTCCGGATATCACAGAATATTACTTTTGGGTTAACGCATTCATCATTTTCAACATCAGTGTTTCATAATATATGTGTAAAGATCTTTATATACACAGTACAGTCTATGGTAAAGATTCATAAATATTACCCTCTATGGACTAAGTCAGAATGTATCTGCTAATGTATTCATTCTGACATAATACATACAGTACATTAACCTTTACACTACGCACACAAACGTATTGAATTTGCGATTACTGATCCATTACAAATTAATTACACTGTATATATACAGTGTGTATGTGTATAGAATATGAGAGTTTAGTTGTATATGTATATATACAATGTTTGTATGAGCTAGTTCTTTATCAAATTATATTAAAAGCTTGGACCAAGTATCAACAATAATGCATTCACTTCCAATCAAATATACAGAGGTGTATGCGCCTGCTGAACTTTTAAACATATGAATGGAAGTTGACCACTTGGATTAGATGTAATTTAAGTAATTGTGTATCAACAAAAAATATATTGTGTGTTATCCGGATCACACACATGTAGGGTCTGATTTTGGAGTATGTATTGGAGGACGGGAGAAAATATGCAGTCAGTAATAGTAGGAAGAGTTTCAGATACATTAGTATTCTCAATTCCTCCCAAAGAATTAAGGCTGTCTTCCTTTTCTGCTGTGAGAGTTTTTCTCTCTGCTGCCCTCTCCGTGGGTCCAAAATGTCATGGGGTCCTGTTTGCTTACGTGAGGATCCATAATGCATGGTTTGTATCGTTTACTTGAGGGACTCCCTGTGCCACTCATCACTTCCTACTCTGTATGTGACAGGGAGGCCAAAGGAGAGAGGAGATAACCAAGTGTCAGGTCAGTCCTTGGGATAAGTTTATGCATACATATAAGAGCACACACACACACACACACACACACACACACACACACACACACACACACACACACACACACACTTTTGCAAAGAGATACTTCAGGGGTAGATATAAGAATCTCCCTTGTGTTTGGTTAAATTAAATCTGAGAGCAAACTAAAATGCACTTTTACCAAGTAGATGGATTAGGGTTAGCATATAATTGAACTATTCACATTTGCACTGTAACTTTTATCCATGTATTTTTTCTTTTAATGTTTATTTTATTATCTTTGCTTTTTAATGACTGATTTTAAATGCCATTTTCTTAATGTCTTTCATTTTTTGTAAAGCACTTTGAATTGCCTTGTGTTGAAAAGTGCTATATAAATAAACTTGCCTTGCCTTGCCTAGCAGCAAGTCAAAACCAAACATTTTTCATTATTGTTATCTATAAAAAAAACTGTGTGTAGTGTACAAAGCAAATACAGCCACAGCTAATATAATGAGAAACAAAGAACCAACACAGGATCAGCTGTTAAAAGGGGAACAACGTTGTATCTCAATATAAATGGAGGGCTTAAAATGCTAATACTAATAGAGGTCATGTGTATACATCCAAGTGATCATATGGACGGTTCAGGGGTTGCCTCAGCATGTAACCTAAACATGAGGTCCTAGACCCTAGCTTGGATGGGATTACTGAAGAAGTGTGCTTGTGTTCGTGGTTGTGTGTCTATGCATGCATATGTGTCATGTGTCAGGGGACCATGGCACCTGCTGATGAAGAAATCAAGTCAGAGAGTCCTCCCGTGGTCACAAGCTGCCCTCGTACCCCAGGAGTCTTTCTCACCAGTCTGTCATATTGGCCGGTGGTCACCACTCAACGCCTAGAGTATGATATGTTTCATTTTGTCTTTGTCAGACTGACTTTGAGTTGCTAGTTTTTCACTCAAGGACACCTTAATTAAAAAAAAAAAGACATCTATACAAACATGGAAAAGAATATGAATGCAGAATGTCCATAAATAAGCTGTAAATTGTCCTACCCAAATTGATGCAACAATTAACAGCTGCATCTAAAAAAAATGGGAAAGGAGACGGCAATTGTCGAACCTCAGATTGAGGAGGAGCAATGCGGATTCCGTCCTGGTCGTGGAACGACGGATCAGCTTTTTACTCTCGCAAGGATCCTGGAGGGGGCCTGGGAGTATGCTTATCCGGTCTACATGTGTTTTGTAGACTTGGAGAAGGCGTATGACCGGGTTCCCAGGGAGTTACTGTGGGAGGTGCTGCAGGAGTATGGGGTGAGGGGGTCTCTACTCAGGGCCATCCAATCTCTGTACTTCCAAAGCGAGAGCTGTGACCGGGTCCTCGGCAGTAAGTCGGACCCATTTCCGGTGAGGGTTGGCCTCCGCCAGGGCTGCGCTTTGTCACCAATCCTGTTTGTAATATACATGGATAGGATTTCGAGGCGTAGTCGTGGAGGAGGGGGTCTGCAGTTCGGTGGACTAATGATTACACCACTGCTTTTTGCAGATGATGTGTATCTAATGGCTTCATCGGTCTGCGACCTTCAGCTCTCACTGGATCGGTTCGCAACTGAGTGTGAAGCGGCTGGGATGAGGATCAGCACCTCCAAATCTGAGGCCATGGTTCTCAGCAGGAAACCAATGGACTCTCCAGTCCAAGTAGGGAATGAGTCCTTACCCCAAGTGAAGGAGTTCAAGTATCTCGGGGTCTTGTTCTTGAACAATGGAGCGTGAGATGGGCCGGAGAATCGGAGCAGCGGGAGCGGTACTGCAGTCACTTTACCGCACCGTTGTGACGAAAAGAGAGCTGAGCCAGAAGGCAAAGCTCTCTGTCTACCGGGCCATTTTCGTTCCTACCCTCACCTATGGTCATGAAGTATGGGTCATGACCGAAAGAACGAGATCGCGGATACAAGTGGCCGAGATGGGTTTTCTCCGCAGGGTGGCTGGCGTCTCCCTTAGGGATAAGGTGAGAAGTTCAGTCATCCGGAAGGGACTCTGAGTTGAACCGCTCCTCCTTCGCGTCGAAAGGAGCCAGTTGAGGTGGTTCGGGCACCTAGTAAGGATGCCACCTGGGCGCCTCCCTAGGGAGGTGTTCCAGGCACGTCCAGCTGGGAAGAGACCAAGGGGTAGACCTAGGACCAGGTGGAGGGATTATATCTCTTCGCTGGCCTGGGAGCGCCTTGGGATCCCCCAGTCAGAGCTGGTTGACGTGGCCAGGGAAAGGAAGGTTTGGGGCTCTCTGCTGGAACTGTTACCCCTGCGACCGACCACGGATAAGCGGGAGAAGATGAATGGATGGATGGAGACGGCAATTAGTCACCGTATGTCCACGCCCACACAGTCATGAGAATAGCTTTAATCGAACCAAATAACTGAAACACATGTGTGGGTGGACTGTTTATGTGTAAGCTGATTTAGTGCACTATTGTTTCCGCATTCGCAAAGTAGTTAATTGATGCAACAATTACCCAAAACACTTATTTATTATGTTGGAAGTTACAATGTAATTTACGACAGCAACAAAAAACTCAATACAGTTCATGTCACTGTAAAATGTGTGCACTCAAAAGTAATCAACCCATTCTTCCTTCTTTCACTTTCACTATGATTTACTGCATGCTGATATTTCAAAAATAAGTCTTCTAGAGTTTCTTTGCAAACAGTAAGTCGCCCCATTGCACCCTTTAGTTAACGTCAACACAAATGATAGGGTCTTTTTCTATAATTTGCCCCCCTAAAATGCAAACAAACTTAAAAAGTACAGTGGCTGGAGAATGGCACAATGTCTGAAATCATAACACAAAAGGTGCACCACATGAGAGAGATAGACATTAAATGGAAGTTCACAGTATATCTCAACAAAATAGCACAATGTTGTCTCCATCCTATTAGAAAAATTGATTCAGAGTTAAAGTAGATGGAAAAGGACAGAGCTAGCTGCAACTCAGAAATCATTCCTCCCAACCTATTTAATTACATTGTGCAGCCCGATGTGAAAAGGTGTCAGAAGAGCAGAGAAGCGAATCCTGTCCTAATGAATGGAAACAGATGGGTGAGACAGTGAGCAGGGCTACCGCCAAGAAATTGTGTGGCATGGAGAGAAAGACGTTGCCAGGGAAATAAAAGACTTCCAGATAGACATGAGAATAATAGGACGAATGATTAAGGTTTTGAGGGAAAAGAAAGAATCCACCACGAAGCCACAGTTTCAAACTGACATACAATTTTCCACATCGTTTGAAAATGTGTTTCATTTTGTCAAAGGCAGGTAAAGACTATCTATGATATGGAAAAGGATGTAAAATGTCTACATTCAATCCTGAATTGAGGGGCGGAGAAAGAGTCACTTTCCGCCCTGGAGTTAAACCATAATATGTGGGTGATGGTCGTGGGCGACAAAGTAAACATAACCTTGTCTTTGTGAAAAGATCATTTGTTTCTTATGCAAATCGACATGTCTCAAGACTGTCTTGATTGTTATCAATAATTATCAAGGTACAAGTAAAAGGATGATCTTATTGTTCGGGGACAATAACACCTATTCACTTACAATCTATCTATCTATCTATCTATCTATCTATCTATCTATCTATCTATC
>CALSBZ010043654.1:617239-634047 GCA_943591055.1 Gobionotothen gibberifrons | reverse complement strand
ATCTATCTATCTATCTATCTATCTATCTATCTATCTATCTATCTATCCTTTATGATAGTTATCCTTTCTTTGATGAATTAAAAGAGGAGATCTTGTTGAATAAGAATCCAATAATGCAATAAATGGTGAGTGAAAGTGAGAGAATGGGTGGGAAAATCTCCCCTGAGCACCGTGAATTAGCTTTAGCGTGAGTGCAGGGATTATGCTGCAGGCTGAAATGGAGTAGTTGTTTAGACAGGGATATAGCATTTAAGCAGAGGGATTTCTCTGCCAGACCTCCGTGTCTTACTTAGACACACAGTCGTTCCCATTTTTGCATAAACACACGGCACACAGAGGAACAGTATGGCGATAACACCAGAGACATCTTTTGGGACATGAATCAACATTTTTTTCCCCTGTCACCTTTGTTTTTGAACGAGTTTCAAAAGTAGTTAAATAAAGTTATAATATGCAGAAATGTCATTCATATGAAAATAATGTTATCACAATGTTTTTTTGTGATTTTATTAGTAGATTAAATTGTGCCTATTCTTATATTTATTCTAGGTTTAACTCTATTGTGAAATGACAGTAAGATCTCACCTTCGGTCAATGTTCATTTTGTTTAGTCAAGTATTTATGCCTATTTTAATGATTGAAACCAATTTAAGAAACATATATTTTCAAGATCCAATAATGGGTCCCTCAAGGTTAACACTCTCAACAAGGCATCTGAGGATCATTGAGACAATATACCAAGTGCGAAGATGGGATGGCTAGCAGTTGTTTGCTATTCCTCAAACATGACACAATCCAATTTACTCTCACTGTGTATTGCACCATTAAACGTTTCCTTAACCAAGTTTTTAACAAGCTAATTAACTTACTCTCCGAGTCAGAGACTTGTCAAGGTTCAGGCTACATTTTAATTAACAGTCGAGACACATGCAGCTCCATCAGACACAGACAACTCATCAGTGTTTGTGTTATTTGATTGACTGAAGGAGGCACAGTCGTTAACTGTTTAAAAGTCTTTATTTCACACAACTGAAAATTAGAAAATGAGTGCTATTATTATGTCAATGTTTTGAGTTTCTTTGGTAGTTTGTGGACAGGATGTGGTAAAGTGTGTTTTGAGCAGTAGAGCTGGCCTATGTGTGTGTGTATGGGTGTGTGCATGAGCTTCTCCATATTTGTGTGTGCAAGATACTTCTCAGTGTTGGCTCAGCTGTAATAGGCTTTCTGTGAGGTGCCTTTCTCTGCATGTGCATCAGCAAAGTGGGGAGGAAAGGCTCAATAGATTGCTTTGTATGGCTAATTTGCTCAGCTCATTAATTATTGAGGTGAAGGCAGATTTGTGTGATTGCCAATATACTAGCTCCAGTGGTCTTTGTTATGCCTCAGAGCCTGTCGAATAAAAGGGAATGCACTCACACGGAGGAAAAAGTAGTGACACTTGTGTCATGGCAGCAATTTGTGTGCTGGCAAATACAAATGCATGAATGAGCATATGCACTTGGAGCACTACTCCACAATTACTCGGAGATACAGATAGACACCCACAAATCTGCTTAACCATTTTAATATAAGTTTATTTGATAGATAATTACTTTAAAAACACATTTGAGAGACTATGTGATCATTTTAGCCAAAGTAGCTGTGTGGCTCCAGGGTGGGCAATGTAGAGATATTTGTACGTCTGTTAATTTGTCCTCCGCCACTTTGATACAGACTGAAATTCTACAACAACTTACAGTACAAAACGAAATATAATGACTTCCAAAGAAATCAGTAGCACTTGAGGATGAAAAATACTCCAACCCAGTCTCACGGCATTTCGTGTTACGGCCCGTCCACACTACAGCTTCAAAAAAAGCTTGGAGCTGGGCGTGTCTGAAGCTTGGGGATTTTATTTGAGCACCGCAACCAACAACCTATCACATGAATCTCCCGCCCCCGACATACAAAGCAATAGCAATGTTAAAACGAAGTAAACTGGATATAAAATCCCCAAACAGGCGAAAGCCTACCAGTTTCACCCACTGTCTCTGCCACCTCCCCCCATGCCTGGTTCCTCCGGTTGTATCCCGGTAAGTTAATAGGGACTGGTCATACAAAACCGGGTGATTTGCTACGGCGATAATTAGTTTCTCCTCCGTCTGTTTTTGAAATATAGAATTGAACGGCGGGATATCTCTCCCAGCTTAGACGCGGTTTGATTGGCTAGGGCTTGAGCTGTCAGATTTTCAGAAACGGGCTGGCTTCTCCGGCTTCTCCGGCGTCAGAAGTTGAACAATTTTCAACTTCTGATGCCAGAGAAGCCGGAGAAGCACGGCCATGCTACCCACAACCCACTACCCCCGGCGAAAAGCGAGGCAATGTGACGTCACCCCATTCAAAGTGAATGGGCAGACGCGTTGGAAGCCGTTTTTGAAGCTGTCGAAGCTGTAGTGTGGACGGGCCGTTATAGTCATGAAATTAATTTAATCTATTGATTTGTGTTAGCCAACACGATTTTCCCCTTTTTTTCGTGTCACACAGAACGATTTTAAAAGCAATGTATTTCTATTGGTAGTATGTTGCGTGCCTGCACCACGTCTTTCTGTCCGGTCGGGTCTTGGAAGACCAGAAGCTGTGTGGTTCATAAAAACATTTTCTTACTCAATATCAAGCCACGATTATTGTTTTTATTTTCATTTGTATAATGTCTGACTTATTTTTGCCGTCCGTGAGGACAAAAACTGAAATCTGTATTTTTTAAATCTTTTTTTCCTTCTAATTTGTTATTATTTGGTGCAGGCACGAAACGTACAATAGAAATACATTGCTTCTAAAATCGTTCTGTGTCAGAATACTGAAATCTGTATTTTTTTTAATCTTTTTTTTTCTTCTAATTTGTTATTATTTACATTGCTTTTTAAATCGTTCTGTGTGGCATGAAAAAAAGTCTTGTTGGTGAACACGAATCAATAGATTAATGTTGTGACTATAACACGAAATGCCGTGAGACTGGGTTGAATACTCAGTTGTTTTATTCTAAATGGATTGCTGCTAAATCTTGTTTGTACATACAGATTGTATATGTGTTGTTGTTATATGATGAATGCTTATGACTGACTCTTCATGTGGCTCATGTGAATTGCATGCAGGAAACCTCTATTACTATTTGTGTATGGATACGTACTATATGTGGGTTTAAATGTTAGAATACCATGACTTCCTTGGCTAAAGTGTTAGAGTGTTAGAGTGTTACAGTGACGTATGTATACAGAATTCAACTTATGCTCTCTGCATTCCTCTATCTCAATCCTAGAACACCAATTCCCCACCACACCTCCTCAAATGGCCACTTTACCTCGATGAATTGGGTTCAAGTGCAATCTTGGCTATTGTCAGATGTAGTTTAGTGGCTATTTCTTAATGGTGCACCCATTGCTCTCTGTCCTGTTTTCTATTCCATTCGCTCCATTCCTTATTGGATAGCGCTATGTCCTCCTTCTGGGAAGAGAAATGTTTTCCTCTGGTACTTCAGGGCAGCTACAAGGGTGTTAAGTGCTGTCAAAACAAGCTTGCTTGTAAGAAAGAAGTGAAAGTAAATCAAAGGTAAAGGGAGAGGTCCACAGTATGACATCCTAACAACTCTGATAGGCAGCAGCACTGATGGATCACTATCAGCTCTTTCCTTTAAATCATACTGAAACATCTTGTTACCAAGGGAAGACTAGAGTTTGACCCTCTTCACATGTTGTGAGCTGTTGCTGAACTGCATCCCAATGCCACTCAAAAATGACCCAGTTTATCACCTAGTTTAAAATATTTAATTTCAGATTGTTTGACACGGATTGCAAGATGATAGTGCTTGTTCACCACCTTAGCCATGCCTATAGCATGTACTTGTTGACAACAAAGACAAGCCCTGTTTCTTTCTGGTTGGTTTCTAGCTTTCCCTAGACGTCCGTCTGTGCTTTTCGGACGACAGAAACAGTTTTTTGGACTACCATATTCATATTTAATAAATGACTATTCATACAAAATATGACTGATGTGTGATTATTATTCATGCTATATACTGATATAGGGCTAAGTAAGCAATCAATCCTGCAAATCAACCCTTAGTTGTTCAATATATTTATTCAGACAATGTGAGTAGAAATACAGGAATTCTGCTCCCACCTAAGCCCAACGTTGCAATATTAAAACATTTCGCTAAAAACTTTAAAAAATGTAAAACATTTGAAAACTCTTTAATTTCTGCTCCATAGGCTCCCTACAACAACATCTGAAAGGTCATGTTTTACAGGGTTAAACATTGAATGAATACATGAAGCAAAGGTCACAATTTTTTTAGGAAGTCTCATTACAATAATTATTTCAAAATATACTACTTAACCTCACTAACAGTGAGCACCTTATTGACATACAGACATATATGGAGTCAATAGCATTCATAACAAAATATATTTGTAATGTCTAATTTGTCAATGCATGGCAACTCCAGGATATTGCAAATTGTTGGTTTTGCACAATCTTTCACAGCTTTGTGCCTGGCAATTGGGCTGTAGAATTGATGACCATCCTCCCTGTCTTTGTAGCCACACCTGGCTCCTCTGACCGACTCTCTCCGCTGTAGGGATCTAATTTGTCTCCAGTTTCAGCTCTGGATAACGAGCGGCAAGCTGTCAACAGGCCCTGCTGGCAGTGACCGCTCTGCGTGACCCCTTGAGGATGGCTGTGTGTCTCGCCTGCTCTTCTCACTGATTGACATCTACAGAGAGTAAGGAGCTGGGAGAGATGTTGTAAGAAAGGGAGAAAAAAGAGGGAGAGAGAACATGTGAATGTGTTTGAGAGAGTGGAAGCAGTAAGAAAGACACAGTCACTAGCGAAGAAAGAGTGAGTGAAAAAGCTTGAGCCACAAAAGCGCATCACATTCAGATCTCAATGGCTGATCTGTGGATCCTGACAAAAAGCAGTTACATGTGTAATATGCAATATGTCTGCATACAAATGATGCTCCAGCTTACATGCAAGTTCTGACTATTGCTCAACATGCTTAGGTCTATGATTTATTTCTTATATCTCACGCATGGTCCCTCTTAATATCCTTGCTGTCTTTGTTATTAACTGTCAAAAGTGATATCAGCTGATCTCATGTTCTAGTGAAAACTGTCTAATAACACACCTACAAATTGTAAGCCTTTCCTCTTGCAACTCACACCTATTTTTAAAAGATGTTAGTGTCTTTTTATTTTTCATATGAAAATTTTTATGGACATTTGGCAGCTTCTTTATTGAATTTTTTTTCAAATAGCTTCATTGTCATGTTTATCCTGTTAAACCCGATAGCCCCCGCTATTGCTGTTGTTGTTGTTGTAAATCTCATTTTAGTTTTGATTTCTCTTACATGACTATGTATGCACTGCAAAAAGAAATTTGTTTTGTAATTATTTATTTTACTTGTTCGAAATAAAATGTATAAATCAATCAATCAATGTGTCATACCCACTTAAAGGTGGGGTAGGTAAGTTTGAGAAACCGGCTCGAGATACACTTTTTGTTATATTCCATGGAATGCTCTTAACATCCCGATAGCAATGAATATCTTAAGTGCTTTGACAAAAAATCCATAAAAAAATGTCATCTGTGGAAGCTGTAGCGCTGTAAAAAGCACGACCAATCATCTGAGCCGGCCCGGCTAAAATAACTGGATGGCCTACCTGCCTGTCAGCCTTCCATCTGTGCACAAACTTATCTTGTGCCCTCATTGGTCATGTGCACGTTTGTGTGTGTTGGAGGAGGGGCTCTGTAAGGAAGTGGCAGATTTCTTCCGGCTGTGTATTTTCAAATTCAAGCGCACTCGAGCTGGTTTCTCCAAAATTACCTACCCCACCTTTAATGGGAAGAAACTCAGCTAACTGACGATTTTTATCTAAACAAAATGAAAGTCTAACGCCAAGCCTCTGAATCAGCACTAAGCGAAAGGGTGCTAACGCACTGCACATAACTCATGGTAGCAATATTTTATACTTTCTGCACAAACTAGATATCATATGAAAGCTGAGATTCCAAATATTCCAATGGTATACGTATCATCACTATGAGACCAAAACTCATGGCAGCGAAAGCCAGGAAAGACAACACACAACTTCACTTCAAGGGGCCAAAACGGCAAATACTGTACGTCTTACCTTTGCTGTTTTCTGATCAGAAGTTGTGTTCAAGGGCATTAAAACGCAGATAAACGCTGCTGAAGGTTAATCCAATGTCTCTGTGTCCCTTTGAAATGATTACTGATAATCCATCATAACATTTATGTCAATAATCGTAGTTTTCTATAGAGTGTAACCCAAGCCCCAAGGAAGTGCGCCGGACTCTGTGCCCAAAATTCGTTGTGTCCAAACGGCGGTACTACAACTTCCGTATCAGTCCGTGACGTCACTGGGCCCAGAAAGACTTTTTCCCATTGACTAACATGGGGAAAGAGACGTCTGTAAATCAGCGGATCTTTTAATTTTTTATTAAATAAACTACCCAGTATGAACTATGTTATAGCCCTTATTATAATCATTATCAAGTAATGGGTTTTCTTTGGACAGAAACTATAATTTGCATTTTTTTACTATGTTCAATCTGAATTGAATTTAAAATAAAAACATATATGTTGATTCTGACTTTTTTACATCCAACTCACAGGTGTATCATTGCTTTCAGAAAAAAGATTATTATTTTACCCCTTTTAGAAGTGAAGTTATAGTCATTTGTTCTGGGCATGTCATTTTCGAGCCTGAAACCTGAAAAACAGGCAGGGCTTAACAGGTTAAGAAAGCAATTAAGTATAATATTTAACTATTGGATCTTTTATTCAAATAGTGTGACCATTATTATTTGTTTTTAGCTAAATCAACTATTTATCACATAAATACATATATCTTATGTTGATTAATTGAGTTGATCTGACTGAGGCATATTTTTAGGTTGATTAGATCCATTGTTACAAAGATCAAATGAGAGTCACTTTAATTAAACAAAACAAAAAAGACATTGTTTTTAAATCAAGAAAAGACTAATAATGCTTTGGTTACTAAGTAAAATATGTCAAATTAAGCCAGTCACACAAAAGCTGAGTGATTTACATATCCATATATTTTAAACAAAAGATTATAATCTGCAGTGAAGACACTACTGCCTCTTTAATGAATATTGCTTTATCTCCATATAGAAAAATGTGCCATCGAAGTGCCCTGCTACTGTTTGTTGTCAATATTATCTGATTCATATAGACACTGTCTCCAAAAAAAGACATACTTCTAGATGGCTCAAAGCTGCAGTGGCTGAATATACATCAATCATGTTGAATAACTTCAACTGTCAAGCTTCTCATCAGACTGCAGTTGTGTGGATCCTGATAAAGTCATTCTGCCCTTTTCACCAAAGCAAAGAAGATAGTGTCCACATCCCAAAGGTAGACTTGCTCCAGTAGTGAAGCCTGTCACTCAACACTGGGTTAGCAGCAATTCACAAGGGATTTGTTTAAAGAATGTAAAGGCACTACATTATCTCAGAGGTAGAAAAAGAAGAAATACAACACAGAAATAGTGCAGATGAATAAAATCATACTCATAAAGGTTAACATTAACATGTGTACATAGTGAGGATTGAATGCAGACAATAAGAGGGTTTCCCTTGCTAATATTAAAGACATGAGTTGTCAATTATGATGCATCACAATGGTTACATAATATTAACCATTAGTGAAAATGCACTTAAAAGTGCATTTTCGTTATTTTAAGTGGTTTACCTCAGGTTTTCTCTTTCAGCACAGACAACACCATTTGTCCCCCTCTCTGTTTTTTAAGTGTGATGTCGCCTGATTTAAAAGATGGCAACCTTCAGCATGTTTTGATAGGGACACTTTACACTGCGGTTGATGCTTGTTTGCAGTATGTTGGGGCATACAAAAAACTCATGCAGTGATTGGATCAAAAGCAGCTCTTTTATTAGGTCCATAAGACACACTGACACTATATAAACGGAGGTACAGTAACATGCAGTAATTGATTAAATGACTATCGTGCTTCTGGCACTAAGTAATAGATTCAAATTACTTCATGTACTAATGTAATCATAAAATGATATTGTATATCAATTTAAATGACTTTAAAGACTGTTTGCAGTCTTGATGTGCAGGTATGTTCATCTTAACAACTTTGCAGCATCTCTTCAAACTACACTTGCTGTAAATCTTTAATCAAAGCTAATGAATTCACATCAGGAATGACCAGCCTGATATCATCTAAATGCAGATTACATTCATTATTAGGCAACACACTTTCACTGAACTCTGTCATCTTTTTCTTTCTCTTATCATAATTTAAAATCTCTGTCCAGTCTTTCAATCTTTTATTTTCCCACCCTGACCCCTCTCTTGCTTCAGTCCCTGCTTAATAATCACTTCAACAATGACTGATTACAAGAGAACAAACATGAACTAAACCAGAGTGCATGAATAATTTCTAGATGCTTGATTGGTCTCCCAGACGTGTTATCAGTTTGTTGTGTGACAGTGCATCAGTTTGTGATTTTTGTTTACTGTCTGGCCCATGGGAGGGGAGGGGACAGTTCTTTTTTTCACAGATCAGAAGGAGATGTAATCGCATAGCAGAACTGCTCCAGTTAGCAAATGCTTGTATATTTTTCTATCAGTACAAGTCTTTGTGTGCCTGAGTAACATATCATAGCTTTGCAGCACTATTGGTTAGCTTGAAAGGTGCCACTAAAAGCCATTTCTTATCAGTGTCAGGAACAGATATATCACCTGCTGCTCTTCCACAATCACACACACTTTGAAAAACAAGCTTTGAAGATGTCAATTACTTCTCCTTCAAGATTCTGAATCAATCTATTAGAAATCATAGCACTGCCTCTGAGATGGTCTCCCTGTAGTGCTGACATCCTGGGGACAACGGGTCTTTAATATTCTGTTCTTCCAGGCTGAATCAGAAATGAGCGGCCATGCCAAATTCCTTTGGCAGAAATGTAACGGCAAGATATGAGGGGGAAAACTGAGCGAGAGTGAAATTAGTAAATACAATTCATGGAGGAAAAAGTAAGCATAACAATTGAAAAGAGTAGGATGGGTTACAGTAGATGGCGATCAGGGCATGGAGACAGATTTAGTATTCAGATCAAATCAGTATTGTTCGAAGAGCCAAGATAAGAAAGGAAAAAAGTGAATGTTAAGGTTGTTGTATAAATCCTCTTTGTACATTAAGCTGGGCAAAAAACATGTTTTCCATAAATGAAACAATCCACTGGCAAAGCTCACTGATCAGCTTTGTGGTTACAAATTAGTGAATGATTGTGTATGTGACCAACATTACACTTGTAAATACTTCAACACATGTTTGGCAAAATGTGTTTTCAATCAAAGGCTTAAATAATGGCCATTTAATCAGGACAATTGGAGCTGTGTGAGTGCTCAGCTGTTCGCCTGGCATTCCTTGTGTGTTTTGTTGTCACATCATAGCCTTGGTAAGCAGGTGTAAATCTAGTATAATGTGACTGCATGGTTTGTGTATTATATTATCCAGCATGAATTATGAGCCAACAGCATACTTAGTCAGCCCACAGCAAGAGACAGATGGATGGGTCAGACCACAGATTTAAATGTTGCTCCTGGAGGGACTGGAGCATTGCTCAGCATGATTGTAAAGACAAGCATGCTCAGGCACACAGCACACACATAGAAAAGGATCATCAACCTATCTCTCTCACACACTTCAAGACCCTGCGCATTCACACACAAGAATGCTGAAATTGGTTATGATTGGCTTTGCCCATTGTAAATCCAAGTGGCGCTGGCCTGCCGCCATTTTTGAGCTTTTCTAATAATGTTGGTCTTACCTGTACCTTATTGAGAGCACTAGGGTCTTCGCAGCAAATAAAAGACAACCTCCACCTCATCCATGTCGTTGTTTTCATTCCCCTCTGCTATAGCCCAGGATTATTATTGCTCGGTACTGTACACTGCCAGTGGAGGGTCACCTCAAATTGAGTCTCACAAAGGATTAACTGGATATGGACGGGCACGACATGCCAGTTGGAAGTTGAAGTTAAGCTGCTGTTATGGCCATTTCTGAAGCACATGATCTTTCTTATAGTTGGTCCAACGCTTTAGAAATGACTCGTTTGGTGTGGGTTTCTGGTCATACAAGCGTCCAGAAAACTGTAATGTGGGCCTGGTGGTCAGTTAGTCCACTTTAGATTCATGATCCCCATTGGGTCTTCCTGAGATGTTGATCCTATGAATCTTACTTTAGCACCATCAAGATTTGTATACATATGGTTTTTAATCAAATATCTCAACAACCATTATATGGATGAGCATATTGTTGCTTCAGACTTGTATGCTCCCATCAAAAATATGTGGAACCACTTTAGTGGTATGCAGACTTTAAATTCACAGCCATCATATGTTGAAAATGTAAGTTTTTCCAGTGTTGGTTTATGACCATTAAGTCTAATCTCTACTCTGCATTGTTAATCAAATATAGAACGATAACACAACACATTGAGAGCATTCTACTGTAGCATGTTGCACTTGCTAAATAATATGTTGTTGGATATCAAGTCTTCACTGGCAGTCATGTACCTCATCATATAGTTGAAAATGGTTACCATTTAAATATATCTTGCTTAGAGAAACCAGTTCTTACCTGATTTTCTGCCGTTTCTCAAGGGTTATAACATTTAGTTTGGTCTAATCTGTTGACTTTTGAGTTCCTGGAAGAGTTCTAATGAAAGGAAATGGTATATGTGATAAACAAGCTTGAGATTATCTGGAGGAGGAAATGTGAAAAGTTCAGCAGAGCTATATGAATAAAAGTAATACCCTAAGCAAACCCAATTTTATCCCAGGGCCTTGACATTTACAAGAATTCCCAAGTTTTCTGGGCTAAAATCCCTCAATAATCACATTGCATGACATATGACTTAGTTTTTGTTACAATGTGCTAGATCACATTGTAAAATACATGTTTATCTCAGTTCTGTATGAATATACTGTAAGTTCAATGAAATATGAACATAAAATGTCATTTTCTAATCCATTTTCCCTCACAAAATATGTGAGGTAATGCGTATATTATGCCGATTTATACACACAATCTCAACACCTGTCACCATCATTGTTCTATGTCGTTTATATTTGGAAGTTGGCATACAGTGGCTTTTGCTACTAATGCTACACACAGTTATTATACTGTCTACACTGTATGTGTAGTTTTACCTTGAGATTTCCAATCAACTATAAATACATATACTGAGTTATTTTGACAGAGATTATGGAGGGGTTTTAGCCCAGAAAACTTGGGAATTAAATGACATATCCATAAAGGTTGTCTTGTAAATGTCAAGTCTCTGGGATAAAATTGGGTTTGCCTAGGGTATTACTTTTATTCATATAGCTCTGCTGAACTTTTCATATTTCCTCCTCCAGATAATCTCAAGCTTGTTTATCACATCTCATTTCCTTTCATTAGAACTCTTCCAGGAACACATAAGACAACAGATTAGACCAAACTAAATGTTATAACCCTTGAGAAACTGCAGAAAATCAGGTAAGAATGTTAAAGGAGCAGTAGGTACGTTTGAGAAACCGCCTCGGGTGCACACAAATTCCAAAGTACACAACCGAAAAGAATCCGCCCCTTCCTTCAGACTTCCTACAGAGCACCTCCTCCAACACACATGAACGCGCACAAGATCATGATAATGAATGTAAAACAAATGTATAACACAGTTATTGTCAGTGCTTATATTTTTGAAGCTAGCATGTTTGTTTTGTGAAAATGTATTACAAATGTTACGTCTAGCTGACGAGAGCAGGCTGCGCCGGTAACGTTACATATCAGCTCGGTGTGCTCCGTAAATAGTCGCCATAGTTGAAAAGCAACTCCGATATTGACTCTG
The DNA here is from genome assembly GCA_943591055.1 of Gobionotothen gibberifrons. Taxonomy (NCBI): domain Eukaryota; kingdom Metazoa; phylum Chordata; class Actinopteri; order Perciformes; family Nototheniidae; genus Gobionotothen; species Gobionotothen gibberifrons. Next base: position 622,098 of record CALSBZ010043654.1, on the reverse strand, counting down.
GTTTGACTTCTCCTAGTTTCCACTTTATTTTTCTTCATAATTTGCTCCATTACAGTTTTTCTTTTGCGACCGGTAGACGATGTTGAAGAAAACTCTGCCATGGTGAAACTGCCCTGCAGCGGCTGCTGCTGCTGCTGCTGCAGGCGACTGAGCAACAGCTGACGGGAAACACGCCCAATGACGGCACGCAATGACTGCACGAGTGTGTGTGTGTGTGTGTGTGCACGAGATTGAAGGCTGACAGATAGGTCGACCAACCAGTTATAATCGGTCGTAGTTTTTACAGTATTGCGGCTTCCACAGATGAATTTTTTTTCAAAGCACTTAGAATATGCATTGCTATCAGGATATTAAGAGCATTCCATGGAATATAACAAAAAGTGTATCTCGAGCCGGTTTCTCAAACTTACCTACCCCTCCTTTAACTTGTGAACCTGTTTTCTCTAAGCAAAATATATTTAAATGGTAACCATTTTCAACTATATGATGAGGTACATGACTGCCAGTGAAGACTTGATATCCAACAAAATATTCTTTAGCAAGTGCAACATGCTACAGTAGAATGCTCTCAATGTGTTGTGTTATCGTTCTATATTTGATTAACAATGCAGAGTAGAGATTAGACATAATGGTCATAAACCAACACTGGGAAAACTTAGATAGAAAATGTGATCAACACGTGAAACACAAGTCAGACAAAAGTCACAAGAAATGTGCAGTAAAGGTACCATCATAAAGGAGTGTATGAAACGGAGTTTTTTTTGAATAGGTTAGGGCCAGGTGAATTTCACTCTTTCATTGTCACACATCTGAAAAAAGGTCAGCAAGACAAAACATGTTGATTGGCAGAATGTAATTGCAGCAATAAAAGCTTCTACTCCATGAGAGCTGAACCTTGAGAAGAAATGGTGCACTCAAGTTGAGAATAATGTACTAACAGACTAAACGAACACAAAAGATGATCACTTCAACATTAAGGTCTTATCTCTATGTACATGCACACACACACACACACACACACACACACACACACACACACACACAGCCAGGGTCAAACTGAGAGAAGCAGGCAGGCTTCCAAGCTAATTAATTTGACACAACAAAAGATCTGTATCTCAATGTCACAGCCTGCAGGACACAACAGCACACACAACGTGCACAGAAATACCGTTTTTTTAAAGGTTGGAATAATCTTGAAAGGAAACAGTATGTGTGCCTGTTTGTGTTTCATGTGAAAAGATCATACAATACAATTGCAGCCTGCAGACCGCATGCACAATCATTACATTACATTACATTACATTGCATTTAGCTGACGCTTTTATCCAAAGCGACGTACATTCGACCAGGAAGATACAACCTTGAAGAATTCAATCAATCAATGTTTATTTATATAGCCCAATATCACAAATGTTACATTTGTCTCAGTGGTCGTCACAGTTTGTACAGAATATCAGTATGACAATACGACACCCTCTGTCCTTAGACCCTCACATTGTACGTAAGGAAAAACTTCCAGAGAAAACCCACAGTTTAAAGGGGAACATGGGAGAAACCTCAGGGAGAGCAACAGAGGAGGGATCCCTCTCCCAGGACGGACAGACGTGCAATAGATGGCGTGTGTAAAATGTTTGGAAATGCATGTGTCTATAATAAGAAGATGAATCCAAGAGGATGTCAGCAATCCTGTGGGAGCCATCAGGGAAGTAGTATGATGAGAGTCAGGCGGGACTACAGAGACAGGTTCAGCCACGACTCGAAGTCCAGGACTCAGATCCAGTACTCAGGATAGAGGATCCAGGACACACGACCACAGCAACAGGATTAGCTTCGACTCGGGATCCCGGCGTACATATAGACACAAAAAAAAGAGATTTCCTACCCAGTTCATATATAAACGTTCTGTGATGGCCCCCTGACCAATTTGCTGCCCTTGGTAATGGTTTAGCTGGTTGCCCCTTGCATCACCACTCATTCAGCCACCCATCACAGTGTTCATACGATCAGTCTGTGGAAGTGGGTTACAGGCAAACATCCTAGCAGTCAGTTCTTATTATATCAGTTTCTCTGTCCCTGCACTCACTGTTGCAATGTAACCCCTTTGAAACAAAGGAGGTCAGCATACACAGGAGGACAGAGCAGAGGCAGGGGAGGCAGGAATATGTTATATTATGAGTGAGTAAAGAAGTAGAGAGTGTGTAAAGTGACAATGATGGTGTAACAGTGAGTAGAAAAAAAATAAACTAAGAGAGGAAGACAACAACAACTGCTAGGTATGAGATACATGTCGTAAACATTATAAATGTATGTATGTGTGAGACTAAAAAGGGAAAAGAAAAACTTGAAAACCATGAATGAACACATCTCTTGTATTGGAACTGATGGAAGCCTAAAACCGAAACCTCTCAGCATTATATATTCAAGTGAGCTGAATGACTCATGATCCAATGGCGCATTCACACTGCAGCGCGGAGCTCGCTTTAAGCGTGCCGAACCGTGTGGGGCCTGTTTTTGGTTGCGCTCACACTAGGCCTAGTTCCGCCCCGGGGGTACTTTTTCTACTTTTTTCTGGCCCGACAAAGTTGTGGTTCTATCGAGGCCAACAAGCGGGGCCAACAACCGGGCGGAATATGCTAAACATAGTTGACCGTGATTTAATTGTAATACACGTTTCAAAATGATGCCGAAGTAACAACATACTGATACCGGTTAGTACAAATCATGAATTAATGCTTTGACAAGTCTGTAGACAGACGGCAGGCGAAGAACCTTTTAAAATGCGTGATGCATCTTCTTATTACAGACACATGCATTTCCAAACATTCGGTCTACCTACGCTGTAAAATGTATTATCTCTTCGATTTACACACGGCATCTATTGCACGTCTGTCCGTCCTGGGAGAGGGATCCCTCCTCTGTTGCTCTCCCTGAGGTGTTCTCCCATTTTCCCCTTTAAACTGTGGGTTTTTCTCAGGAAGTTTTTCGGAGAAAATCGGGAGATCGGTTAAGCTAACGCAATATATGCTCCGACCGTACACACTCACAACAACGCCTATACAGACATAAATAAGCCAGCGACTGTATTCACCATGACACAGACAGTCTGTGGTTTGTACTTGTTTATAACTTTTGTCTAGTTTCTTAACAGATATGAGGAGCTGTGAGCTTGAGAGCTTGAGTGATAACAGCTAACAGCTGATGTTGTTTTTCTGGGGTGCTCATTGAAGATGACGTCACGGCTCCGCCTACACTGCGTTACTATAGTAACTGCCCCAGCTCCTAAACTGTAATGTGAGCGCAGCATAAAGTGAGCCAGGTCTAATAAGGCCTAACCAAAACAAGCCAAACCAAACCAAACCAAACCAAGCCTGCAGTGTGAAAGCGCCACAAGTGTACAACCATCTTGACTGTGAAATATTCCGAAGGTGATAATATATTTAAGGGAGTAAAGGAAGGCAATAATCCTTTCAGTTTTTATGGAAGTGGATGAAGACAAATCTAAATTGGCGATGATCACTCGCCAAAGGTTTACTCTCTTTACTGCCTTTTTCATAAGATATGATGAGATAAGATAGGACTTTATTCATCCCGAAGGAAATTGTTGTGCCAGAGTTGCTAAAATACAATAAACACAGCAGCACAATAATAATAAAACGGTACACAGTGCAGTAAAAAGAGCAATTCAATAATGGAAACATAGATGGTCACATAATTAATGTAAATATTAACAGTATTTAGTATGAAGTAGTGCAAAAACCGTAGTGGTATAGTTACGTAAAGGCATAGACTTTGTGTCGATTACTTACAAAAGAAAAAAGACTTCCTATATCTAAAATGCTGGAACAAAGTTGCAGCCCACTTGTGTCCATTGTTCAGGTCTCTGCTGTGCTTATACTTTAAAAGTGATTGATTAAATATGTGTATAAAGATTACACTTTACACAACATTTCAATGAAAAAAAAGTCAAACATTTTGTAAAAGTTGTTAAAACAAACCACAATTCCACATTCACATTTTAGGCTACTGCATTTTCCAAAAGTACGTATTAAGGTTAAATGTTCACAGAGCCCTGTGTGTTCCAAGCATATGTGCGTGTGCCTGTGTGTGAAACATAGCCGTACAGTGTTTGTGTGTGTTCATTGTGCTCTAAATGGTAATGCAGCAGAGTCTATCTACAGTGAGTAAACGCACAGGGAGTTTCCCGCCACAAGCCTGCCAACTCCTCTCAGCCAGCCCCACTGGGTTATCAAAGCAGACACTTGGCAACCTACTTTCCGAAGCAAAGCATCTGCCCATTCAGAGGCAATGGGGCTAATGTCAGACTCTATCATTCTTACGTTCAAAATGACCTTGGCATCAGCATATACAGCAATAACTGATGCACAGCTTTTAAGCGCAAGTGGTAGAAAATATAACTGCAAATCAATTCAAGTTTCAACATAGGTCCTTGTGACAGCCAATACTAAAACAAAGTCACCTTCAGAGCCAGCAGAGGTGGCCATTACTTCCTTAAGAGGTGAGTTATTGATATATTGTTCAGTTTAGACATGCCTGCTTGCATTGCAAGTTTTGGAATTGGGCTTCCATTTGAAAAATGCACACCCGCAAAGACACTCAAGAGACACTTTAAAACAGCTGGCATCTGTTTAACCTTCTGCCTGTCTATCCATCTATCCGTCTATCCGTCTATCCATCTATCCATCTATCCGTCTATCCGTCAATCCGTCTGTCCGTCTATCTGTCTGTCCGTCCGTCCGTCCGTCCGTCCGTCCGTCCGTCCGTCCGTCTGTCCGTCCGTCTGTCCGTCTGTCCGTCTGTCTGTCTGTCTGTCTGTCTGTCTGTCTGTCTGTCTGTCTGTC
>CALSBZ010043654.1:593678-617229 GCA_943591055.1 Gobionotothen gibberifrons | reverse complement strand
TCTGTCTGTCTGTCTGTCTGTCTGTCTGTCTGTCTGTCTGTCTGTCTCACTCAAATGACACTAAAGGAAACGGCTGGAAACCGTGACTCAGGGGTAAAAACACAGGTAAAATCAATGCAAATATAGAGCCATGCTACCTGAATTATGACTTAACTCTAACAGTAATAGGGAAATATGGACACTTTCCTAACTGAAACATAAATATGTGTATTTCCCAAGAAGAAATCTGGATATGGGAAACCCGGAAAAGGACACTGAAAAGAAAGAGGACGTTTTAGAATAATTCTTCTAAAGGTTCACTCAAGTATATGGCTACCCATTAGAAAAAACTGACTTTTTCCTTACTGCAAGTGTTAACATCATTGGAATATCAAGAATATTGGAATATTCTTGATATCTGTACAATTTTAAAAAGCAACAGATATTAGCCACTTAACTTATCACGACATTTTATAATTGTTCTTTTAAAATGTTCCTCTAGAAATAAGCATTTTTCCCAATCTTTTGAAGTGCTCTTTTCAATAGAGAAAATTGGTAGATGTTCTGTCATGGTGACATTTATTCATATCCTGTACCTAAATTGACAAAATCTCAAGTCACATTTTTAAAAGGTTACAATTGTACATAGGTGTGTGGGCGTGCTTGCTTGCGGGTTAGCAGAGTGTCTTTATTTCGGCTTACCCTCCTTTGTATCCTCTGCTCTCAGAGCACTGGGTGGTGTTTTAAGCCTGGAGTACCTGTAGCTTCTCCCCTCCGTGCCACTGCAGAGGGATCTTAACTACTCTGCTTTTGGCAATCTTCCCACATAGAATCACAGACTAAAGGTCACGCTGAGGTAAATGCCACTTTATTGTTATGGGTTTATTTCTTTAATTTTGGACTGAGGAAACTTTTTTGCTGGGCTGTTTAGATGACTATAATCTAATGATTAAATCTTGGTAGATATTAATACACACCTGTTTCAAATAAATGTAAAGACAATGTAAAGTACATTTCAGAGGTGAAACATCACTAGATAATTAGATCAGCACACAGCAAGGAGGAATAAGCACTAGCATCAACAAGCAACCACACGGAGAAAGCCCCACATGTTGGTGATTGGTCAGTCAACATGGGTTAATGAAATAAAAAGAAATGTTGCGTGTACAAATTGCATTATATTCAACACAACACCTCCATGGGTCACCTGTAAAACAACCACCAAGTGTGAGGGAAATTGGATAAAAACTAAAATGTGTTATCGCTTTTAACGGCCTAGTATAAGGCATTGGTTACAAGTCGCAGAGGAAGATGTTGAAGCTTTAATCTGCAATTTTCTGCACATTCAAAGCTACAGCAAATAGGGACAACGTCTTTTTTATGTTTACAGTGAAACTGTCATGATGTAAATCGTTATACAGAAGTGATGAAGTTTAACATCGACAGCATCTAAAGATGTGATGCATTTTACTTATTTATTTCATTTCTTAACACTCCACCATAGTAATTAAATTACATATTTTGTATCATATCTTTATTCACCTGTCCAGCCACAGCAGTCTGATTATATTGAACTGGATGTGATCCATGTTCTTCACAGACGTGGATCTGTTGGTGCTGAAAAAAGGCACACTCCTGAGTGGCAATCGTATTTTGTCTCCAACAAAGCGGCTTAATTACTGCAAAGTATCATGTGTGGCTTAAATGGAGCTCAGCGGGACACTCTCTGACTCTCCAGGGAAGAAACTTGACCTTCCCATCCTCTTTTTATAGATCAAACAGAAACTAGGCCTGGAAGAGATACAGAGGTCTGAAACAAGAATTACAGATGTACACCCACTGCGAAGATATCTGCTGCTAGGCTTTGCTGTAATTCCTAGCAGGATAAATAAGGCATGGAGGAAGAATGATGACTGTGATTTATTCTGAGTATTATGACCTGTGGCAAGTGCCCTAATTAGGATATATTTGATTGCTGAGTTGGAGTGGGGATCCAAACTGTGAGACATACTCCTCTTCAACTTGGCAAGACATGCAAGAGTAACATATTGATCCCAACATTATGAGTTCCTGGGTGACAATAATGTATACACATCATTAAAATATACCTTTAATTTAAATGGAAATAATGCATGCATTTTTCTACATCCAAAGAAAATCAAGTGATCTGTTGCCATTTTGTGAGTTAGCAATATCAGGGAGGGAAAAATCCACACAATGTATCACCGTTTTTAAAATGAAGGCTTAAGATATTATCACAGAAAAATTAGGTTGAGGTTGAACTTTTTCCTTACTGATTATTTTCTATTGTCCATATATCTGACATTGTGTATTACCTCCAGGTAAGCACCAGGATAAAAGGTACATTTAAGTGCAAATAAAAAAGAGACAATGTTGAGAAATATTCTTATGTGTGCCTTTTATCGATTATTGTAATATTATATGTTATTATAATGTTATGTGGCTGTGAAGCACTTCGGTAAACCCTCTGTTTTTAATATGTGCTATATAAATAAAGTGGATTGGATTGGATTGAGAAATAATTGAAGAAAAGGAAGATTGACATACTAAAGACAAAACATTTGAGATATTTAATACTTTGGTTGTTCTTCGTAATCACATTTAAAGCATAACACTTCAAACACAGCAAGTGTATTCAATTAAGAGGAGGGATACTTAAGTGGAGGAAAGTGTGCAAAGGGCAATGCCAGTAAATAGCAGTAAATAAAGCTATAATTTGTAAATGTTTTCCTGCAAATGCGTAAAACTGTTATCTCCATATGACAATAATGTAGGCTTATATTTTCAGCCTCATAACAATGACGACATTCATGGACTATATTTTCAACCTACAAAAATGTGTCAAATATGTTAAACACTAAATGGTTGCAGGTCAGATGTGTTTAGAAACATACTCAAAGAGGCATTTCCCTGTTAAAGTAAGACACAGACATGCAAGATCAGGCAGCTTTTGAAGATCTAGATGGGCAATGCTTCATCTGTAAGTATGTGGATTATCCAGGATATTCGAGATATGAGCCACACTAAATGTTTTCCATTTTTCTTCCATGCAAACAGCAAGAGAAGTGACACCATATAATAGCTCCCCAGTGTCTGGGTCCCAGTCCCGCGCTAGGCCAGCAATCTGTTTTAAATGAACAGTTTGTGTTCCTCTGACACATTTGGTATTATTTTAATGGCCTGGAAACCACAGAGCAATATCGTAAAGGATTATTATACCTTTAAATCACTTGTGAGAACCGATCTGAGTGCATAGGAATTCCATTAATCATCTTTGCCAAGGTGCAAATTACAGCCTCATACTCACAGGAACGGCAAACAAAGTGCAAGAAAGAACCCTTTTAACTTTGGGCTACGTTTTTCTTTACCAAACACGGAAACATGGTTGTGTTGTTTTCGTGGTATACATACTTCGATCAATTGTAGGCTTCACCTTGCAGCTGAAGACTCTGACGTTTATATGCATCTAGGGTTCAATCTGCAAAGTAATTTATCTTTAAATGACTTTGCATGATCCAGATAATCCATTCCTTATGTCCACTGTGCTACTTAGTCTCCTGGAGATTGTGATTTTCTTCTTTTTTTATGTCTGATCTTCTTCTTTAAATGTTTCAGTGCATGTGCTAAATGAATATATTTATTTCGTTAACAACCCTCATTATACACATGGCATATGGTTCCGGAAATGTTTTGGAGAGATATAACATGCAAATAACCCTCCTAAAAAGAAGGGTATTAAACAGACAAGCAGCCACAGTTAGCCAATCAATAAATCAGCCAACAGGAACTCCATGCTGCCAACATCCCTTTAATTGCCTGTTCCTTGCTGAATGACTCAGGTTTTGCAGAGGGCTTTAATGAGGTGTTGAATTTCACTGTAGGGATGGAAACACAGGCAATTAAAAGGCAGATGTAGTGGGCCCAGGTGAACTGAGGAAAAGAGTGTACCAGATATTAGAACCCTCAAAACTGATGGACAGAACAAGGGTCCTAAACACATGGCTGCTGAAGCTTTTGATATATGTGTATAGTTGTAGTGAATAATTCCTCGATATTCGTTTTAAATAAAATGTTGCTGCCTCCATAAATACATTACGAATTAATATTTTCCTTTGTTGCAGTATATCTGTTTTCAAGGGAGAGAAATACTAATCCAGTGCTGGTTGGTTATACACGAGCAGTACAATCTTGAACTCATAATGCGTTTAGTGTGAACCGCTACTTCTCAGCCAATGTACTAACACAACAAACATTAACTTTATCTACGCTATATTGCATTTTCCTGGGTATTGACATAGTTGTTTTGCCTCGGCTTGCATGCAGGACATGAGGGAAAGGAAAAGTGAAGCCAAACATTGTTGAAATAAGCTGCTCTAAGCTTTACTCAGGATTGTCCCAGAGGGGCGAGGTGGAGCCAGAAATTGCACAGCCAACTAAACAGAAGTGTTTAAGCTAGAAATTAAATTGGAAAAGTTAAGATGTACTTGTAATTTACAACCCAGGTGTGAAGTTAAATGTATTTGTTTTGCCAGTTCAGTAAATGATACAAAGCCTCATTAGCCTTATTATAAAATGTGCAAACGGACACCCTTTTTGTCTGTGTTAATTGCCATTTCAATCAAGTCCATGTCTTATACAATGCATCCCGAGTTAAACGGGTGTTTCCGTTATTCAAAAGAACCTTTTCCTCATCATTTACATATTATTTATATCTCATACTTGTATGCTGATGATGTTCTCATAAATACTGACAATCAAACTGTTGCCAAAAGGTTCTGCTTCAACTACATTGATTGTATATGAGTGAATTTAGTGTTCTTTGAGAAACAAACATCCTGTTTCATTGGTCATGTTCAAAAGCCACAATCAACAATGAACATTATATAATAATTCTTCATCCTCCTTTCTAGAATAAACAAAGGTAACCTCATACCGAGCAAACAAAATTACATTTGAGCATCAGCTTACAGAACTAGGTTTGTTTTTGATAACATTAACTTAGTATAATCCTAGCAAGCACCTGGCAGGAAGTTTATAGTTGAAAGCACAAAACAATGGAACGGCTGCTCCGCCCCAGAATACCCATTGGTTTAAACGTGTAACGCCAAGTCTGTTTTACGCTGCAGCTGGTAGTTGCAAGAACATTGCCACTTTGTTGCCAGCGTGCACTAAAAGCTTGCAAAAAATAGGTGAATTCCAGTTTATTTTTGCTTATACAGTATTTGTTACTTGCAGTCTTTTCAAATGGGATGTATAGAAGTTATTAAGGTGTCCTGTGCCAATCGTTAGTTTAATTTGTCTACATTTTGTATACTCAACCTCAGAAAACCTGAAAGCCTTTTTTCTCCAAGTACAAAGAGAAGACATTTCAGTGCAACAGAAGTAATGTTATTACGAACTCCTGTTAATGGTGCTTTTATATTGTTTGGCATATGTTTCTCCCCATCCACAGAACATCAAAGTGTGCATAACAAAAATTAAAAAAATAAACTGTTAAAATAAAATTGTTCCAAACAAATGATATTGAGTAACTGCTTGCTTGCCATATGTCTTCATAACAATTCGCAGTACACTTTTGCTTTTCACGTATATTTCATTGTTTCATTATTAAAGCGATGGCAGTGCATGTGGAGCTCAGAAGATTTTCTCCATTACAGCAGCTCAGATGAACCATTGATTTATGGTCAGCCATACTCTGGTTCATTCTAATGGTGCTTGGTTAATGGAGCAGACTTAACAGTGTCTATTATCAAGTAATCACAATGTGTTCCCTTTACACTCAACTGGATTAGGAGGTCTGGATTTCTCCAACAAACAGGCGACAGATTGTAATTAAGGCTGTGAAGTGTCACGTAGAAGATTGAACAACGAGGTGATGGTTATTATGGCAGCACTCAATTTACTGCTGAGAAAGTCCGACCCCGGTCTTCCCTTGCTGTGTAAACACTGTAAAAGGACATGTTTAGATAGCTAGATGGACCTATCATGCTATATTTGAATAATATAGTGTAGGACCATACCTATATAAGGCATATTTATACTTTTTATTTTTCAAAATACCAAACAGATCATGCATTTTAGCCATTCCTCATTTCGCTCAATTTAACACTGTCTTTTCATGGGCTGATTCTGTGAGAACAGCACCATCTACAGGCCTGGCATATGTACTACAGCGTCTCCAGCGCTTTCCAACGGCAATGTCCGTGGCTGTCTCCTCCTGATTGGTGGAGTTGGCCCAATAGCCGTAGCGCCACTTCTGTGTCGTCATAGAAGTGTTCAAATCTGGATCAGTCTGTATCAGATCCGTTGCAGCCCCTTTTTAAGAGATTTGGGTATGGAGGAAAATAGAGAGCGTTGTGTTTTCTGACACTTGGTGAGTTCCCTGGAACACCGGGGACACATATTCATGTATAAAAGACGTACAAAAGTGCATTTTGCATGATAGGTCACCTTTAATCATCCCAAGTTGGGAAATAGTTTAAACTGTTTGATGAGGGGCTTAAAGTGAATGGCATCCTATCCTTTGGAAGTTATGCATTGACTGCAATTAAAGAAAAAGTTATGAAGACGTGACCACAGCATGGATTTGGGTTAATCTTCATCCAAGCACAATATATCACTGTTAGTGTCTCATTGCTACACAAAACAATTGGAAATCACATGCTCACATACATTGGGAGCACTCTTGATATTTGTATAGTTGACCATTATACATGGATATTCTTTTATTCAGGCCTGGAAAAAAAGTTGTGCTCTCTGAGATTGGTCTGGATGAAGTAGATTAATCGGAATCGCAAGCTTCATTGCTCCAAGAATAAGATAAATAAAAATAAATGTATCAGACACCTAAAATGCACCTCGCCGTCTCTCAGATGTAGTACATTATGATGGCTGAATAGGCCAGTTCTATGATTAAAACTGTCTGGATCAACGATTACAAATTCCCCACATAATCAATTACACTCCACGACAAGAGTCAGAGTGTTTTTTGTTTATTTTCTGACCTAACCAGTGCATACAAAGCATAACTCTGCCCGCTGATAGACTCAAGCCCATACCCACCACCCACCTATTTATATTTGTTACTGTCAATGCTGTTTACACTGTATATATTCATCTGTTTATAGCCTATTTATAATTATTCGATTTATAATAATTCCATGTTTAATTATTCTCATTATGTAGACTCCTGCACTGCTATTTTGCACTTCTGGTCAGATGCCTAAACGTACATTTCGTCACTAGTACATGTACTATGTAATGACAATAAAGTTGAATCTGAATCTGATCTAAAGCATGCTCAAATAAATAGACAATTAGACACCTCCATAAATCTGTGTGGGTTTTAATGGGTCAATAGTTTGTTTGTCAAAAAGTATATGAGTTTCTATACTCCAATTAGAACATTTTCTTTAAGTTATATCCTAAATGTTACAGAAAATAGAAACATACAAGCTCTGTAACTGGATGTTTCTTGGTAAAACTCACGTTTGGAGTGATTCTTTTTTCTGCCTTCAGGTTTCTTCAATTCATCATCAAAGAACCAGATATATTTCGATGCAATGTTCATCTTCTGTACTGAAGAGTTAAATGGTAGAGTTGTATGCTCATCCAAGCCAAATAAGTTCCTCAATAGTGAGTCACGTAAAAAGGTCTATGTAGAAAAATAATGGTACTTTACCTCCAGAACCTGGGATGTCTAAAAAAAAAAACACCAGCATATTCGTTTTACTCATCTCAATTTGGTCCATAATCATGGAAAGTGGTATTCAAGATCCTGCCACTTTTACTTTAACTAGCTTTTCATTTTGAGTGCACTTGAATTGAGTGAATGTACTTTATTCGGTCATGTTCCCTGTTGTATGGACTGATAGATGTGATGATGTTTTGCATTATTGCACTGCAGGTTTGGTTTCAATAGCATTCTGAAATGTAAAGCCCTCTTACTTTGTCCTACAAGTAAATGTTGTTGCATACTACAATTAATTGAATGTACCGTATGAAATAGATTGAAACATTATAATCATCACAGAGTGTAAATTATCTTCTCTCCTCTACTTAATCCTCCTCCAGTCCTTTGTCTGTTATGATTTCCATGTGAAACAAGTTATTCAACCGCTGCTCTGCGTCTGCAGTCACTTGTGTGCTGCCTCACTTAGTTCACTCCTTGATCTGTCATGTCGTCCTCATCTCATCCTGCCTCATATTCCCTCAATATCCCACTGATAGACAAGCCCTACTTCACCTCTGCTGTCTTTTTTTTCCTTTTCATTTGTCTTCACCTTTCGTCATGTCTACTCCATTTTTTTTTTTGTCCAACCTTTGCCTCTATTATTGTCCCTCCCTGTATTGCTTTTCAATCCTCTTCCTAAACCATGACTTCATTTAAAGCCCCCCTCCCAGCCGTCCCCGTCTAATAACTAAGTAATGGCGAAGTTGGTCTATAGGGCCCCAAGCTATCAGCTTTTATGGCTCTAATTGTTTCTTCTGTGCTGTTAGTTGTAAGACTGCTGAATACAATTTGGCCACAGAGGGATGCAACATTGAGCACCGATCCAAGACTAATCTCAGACACTCTCAGCGGACACACAATCAAAAGAGGTAGCTAATAACATGATACTTGTGATGGTGTGGATGTGGATAAGTTTAAATGCACAAAAAGAAAATGATGTAATGGTTCATTCAACACAGCCTACTTCAGAATTCAGTTATATATGAATAAAATCAACTAATTCTCCTCCAGAATGTGTCATTCCCTCCCCTCCTCCATCCTTCCTTTTTTTGTATTGTCACCATTTCTAATAGTGAGGGATTAACATTTAATATACTCCCCTGTCAAGGATTATGGAACAGGTGACACGTTTTTATTTCAAGCTCACTCCATCAAACAGAATGCCTACAAATACAGCATGCAGCATTATTTGATCTAGGATTAGTGTAAAAAGAAAAATGACAAATGATACAAACAATTACGTTTGATGTAAGCAGCTTTTCTTTATTTTTCGTGCCACAACTGGATTAAAATGATAAACCATGTTTCCCCTGATTAATCTGAGCATGTATAACTTTCAAAAAGCAGGCCATACATCACATACTCGCTAGATATTAGGAATAAAGTACATTCCTTTTGCTTTAAAAACAATGATGTAACCATTTCATACTTTGTTTTTAGATCAATCTGATTGATATGAGTGACTGAATGGCAAAGCATATTATCATTCTGTAAACTTTGCATTTGCAATCATAACTCGTCAGCAGTCATTTCTGATCAGCACTGTCAGACCATATAAAACAACCATCCAGCCTCTTAACTCCATAAGTGGGGATTTCACTGGAAGCTTTCAATCAATCAATCAATCAATGTTTATTTATATAGCCCAATATCACAAATGTTACATTTGTCTCAGTGGACTTCACACACTCTAAAAACGAATTCAGGGGACCTTTTGACTCCACTTAATTAAATGCATGGTTGCAAGTTAAAAATGTGAGTTAATTGATTTAGATAAACATTTTAAGTTGCAAACATTAATTTATAAGTTGTGTTGACGTAATAATGTTGGTAATTACATCAACTTAATAGTGTGTGTAATTTGAACTCTGATTTCTGCGTTAATTGACTTAAAACAAAATTCAAGTTGTAGTAAGTAATGCAATTGGCTTGATAACTTAATTGTTCTACACCTTGAGTTAAGGATTTCAAGTCCACTCCCACTTAACATGCCTGGACAAGTTCCGACAGTTAAGACAAATAGAAATATACAAAGGACATTTTAAGGTGAGTGTCATCTTTTGTCATTCAAATACAGATATAGCTTTATAGTTGCACTGTATAGGCAAATTGCTGTTTGACCAAAATTAGCAGCCTTTGAACTGTGAATAGTTCTGTGAGATGATACAAAGAATTAGAGGCTACTGTGAGAGTACAAATACTTTGGTTACTATTGTGATATCACTTTTTATTAAAAATGAATCTCGGTGAAGCAGATCAAGGACATGCTTCTTGAGGTAGGATCGTTATTTAGAGTTGTCATTGAAATGCAAGTTGTTGGCAGTCACCCATTCAGAATATATTCATTTAGGTCATTTCTCTTTTTTTCCTTTTTTAAAAATAGCACAATACAATTGAAGTACGCAGAGAACTATAGCAATCCGCTGCCTTGTCGTGTACCTTGGAGAAAAGGAAGAGGACCTTTTCAAGGAGTTCAGCGACGTAATTAAAAATCTTGAAATAAAATCAAATCCATGGACACAGGACAAAAGCACTGCTCTGATCTGACCATACGATGGCAACCATCGTGGTCGAGGGAAACAAATGAATGAGCAAGCATTCTGCGTTAAATGTGTTCATACTGTTTGAAATAATGACTGTCTGCAGTGTAAACATCTTTGTGACATCTTTTGTAAAAAAAATGGATGTGTGTGATCTGCAGATTGGTGGCCATTGAGAGTTTGATACTGTAGTTTTAGTTGTATTTGCTGTGTCCCCATTTCCCATGGTAATATGGCTAATGTGTTTATTTATTATTTGTGGGGCAATTTAAATGTGTTATTTATAATTTTTTTCAAGATTTAAATGAAGCTCAGCGCAAGTTCTTTCAGGAAGACTGGGTGTATTCACTCCGCAGCTGCATATCATCAGCTCATCACAGGCGTTCTCTTTAACCTATTACATTTCAGCTCATTCTCCAGCAGCCAATCAACGTGCTGCAGCCAAACTATAAAATGGTTCTCCTCTCTCCTGCAGTCAGCTGTGATTTCAGGTGTTCATGCACCTTATCATATGGCATGTGTCAATAAATGTTCAAACTAAAGGAAATCTCTCCTGATTGAAACTTCATGTGTTGAAATAAACAACTGCAGTTCAAAATAAAAAGTGAATTGCCTAATATTTTTGTTGTGGAATAAATTAATTTCTTTCTTTAAAGGCAAAAACATGAAAAAGCTAAGAAAATAAAATATTGAATACAATATATTTGGAGCAACTTAATTTATAAATGGTTGTCAACTTAAAAACGTGTGTTCACAATGATGGTAATTAAGTACATACAACTTAAAATTCCTTTTAAATCATGTGGTAAAACTAGTCGGAACAACTTAATCTTTTGAGTAAAACACCTCTGATTGTAGAGGAAAAGCCTTCTCCCCTAACTCAAATAACTTTGTTGCTTTAAGACAATTTCATTAGAAGTTGTCCTGAACACAATAAACATTGATGCAAACTGTTGCGTTGATTTTCTTTGTTGAGCCAAGGCATTAGTTTTTAGAGTGCAGTTTCTACAGAATATCAGTATGACGACACCCTCTGTCCTTAGACCCTCACATCATACAAGGAAAAACTTCCAGAGTTGTTTCACAACCAACCCAGCCAGAGCATGGCTTGCTGCAGGCCAAAGGCTAATTGGCTGCGCTTCAGCCTGTGCCAGAGGAAAGCAGGGCACGTGGATAATCATAGGCTATCAAAAAAACTAGTTGCCAGTGCAATAAGAACGGATCAGGAGTCTTATTTATGTTTTTTCTGGGTTTTTCTTTTTGTCTTTCCTTTGTTTTATTTTTAACCCAGCATACTTTAAGAAACTCACATTTAAAACGCCACATTGAAACAACCTTTCCAACAACCTGGCATAATTGTTTCACTGTCTAATTATTTTTGTTTCATTTTAGCCAACTGGAATGAACATAAGATGACCCTGATAGCAATGTTTGGGTACTTCACAATATCAGCTGTATTATAGCCGGAAGAAGCAGATGAAGTTCATTAAGTTGGATCAGTAAAGATGCAGAAAAACCAGCATGAATCCGCATCCGAGACATCCTGACAATATACCGGTTGTTAGGGAATAATTTGCTTGGGTATTCAACCTTCGACACAGTTCATCATTTTCTCCTCTCACTGTCTCCTTTCCCATGGCATAGGTCTACGGCCTTGGGTATTGCTGCTATCTCTCTTACGGAGGAGCAGCTTGGGCGCATTGTTGTTGCCAGTCTATGACAGAGCACAAGCCGCCATGAGGTAGTTTACTGTTCAGGGACGAAGGTTCCCTGGTGCACATTCTTGCAGAGAGCTCTAGTTAGATTCAGGGTCCATATTTGTTTTGTCTCGCTGATGAGGAATGTTGATTATTACATTCTGAACTAGTTAAAACCTCGAGCTACAGAAAGAGTTCTTCAGAATTGGTTTGGCAACCGCTGTGTCAACTCGTGAGACACCACCTGTTTTGTGAATTCTCCGGCCGTAACTCCAAATAAACCATCAGTGTTTGCCATCAAAGCTCCAGCTCTCCTCGTGTTTCTCTGAGTCCTGTTTCCAATTGCTTCAGAAGTTTCTCCCACACCGGTAGGAAGGCTTGCATGTAAAGTTTTTAGCCTTCCTCTACCTTTGACCTATGTGACCTCGTTTTTAATCACGCACGGCATCCACGAAAAGTTTCAGTCTGGCTTTAAACCTATGCATAGCACTGAAACAGCCCTTTTAAGAGTTTTTAATGATCTGCTCCTAGCCGCCGATTCAGGCAGCACAGCTGTTTTGGTGCTGTTAGACCTGACAGCTGCCTTTGACACAGTGGACCATAGTATCCTGTTGTCACGGCTTGAACAGTCCGTAGGCATTACAGGCTCTGCCCTTGCATGGTTCAGGTCTTATTTGACGGACCGTAGCTTCTCAGTGCAGTTAGGTGCCTTCTCCTCTGCCACAGCCCCTCTTACTTGTGGGGTTCCCCAAGGCTCGATTCTGGGCCCCATCCTTTTTCTATTGTACATACTACCCCTAGGTTCAATTCTCACAAAACACAATATCCCCTTCCATTGTTACACTGATGATGTACAGATGTATCTGCCTCTCAATCAAAATGCCAACTCACTACAGCAATTGAAGGACTGCCTAACAGAGATAAAATCCTGGCTGAGCCAAAACTTCCTCACCCTTAATGAGAGCAAGACCGAGGTTATCTTTTTTGGACCCCAACCAACAGTCTCCCCGGTTGATATTCTGGGCTCCCCCAATACAAATATCCTCCCCTCTGTCATGAACCTTGGAGTGACCTTCAATAGCGCCTTTAAATTTGATAAGCAGGTCAGTACTGTAGTCAAGACCTGCTTTTTCAAAATACGACTATTGGCTAAGACCAAGTCGTTTTTATCTATTAAAGACCTAGAAAGGGTTATTAACGCCTTTGTTACCTCGAGACTGGATTACTGCAATGCTCTGTATGTGGGTATGGACCAGGCCTCAATTAGACGCCTCCATCTAGTTCAGAATGCAGCTGCACGTCTTCTCACTGGCCATAAAAAGCGTGACCATATTACCCCAATTCTGGCTTCATTGCACTGGCTTCCAGTTCGGTTCAGAATAGATTTTAAACTCCTTTTATTCGTTTTCAAAGCCCTAAACGGGCTGGCTCCTGCCTATATAGCCGAACTTCTCCTTCGCTACACCCCAGCCTTAAGGTCGATAGTGCCTAGGCTCTGGAATACTTTGCCCCTCCATGTGAGGTCAGCCCAGACCCTGTTTTTTTTTTTAAATCAACACTTAAAACTCGTTTTTTCTCTCTGGTTTTTGTTTAATATTATTTGAATATAGGAATAGTAGATATGATTACTTAAAATATAGTACCTTATATTTCACCTTGTAAATTACTTCTTTATCCATTTTTGGATCTCTGCAGGGTTTATTTTAAACCCAAAACCCCCCCTTGGGGCTTGTCCCTCCCCGTCTCCCTCTGCCGATCTAAGGTCTGGCAGAGGGGGATGGGGTACAGAGTCGCTTAGACAGGCGGGGGAGTGCATTCTGACGAAGAGATAGGTTGTTGTGCTCCCTATCTCTGTTTCTTATCCTACATTTTCACCCTGGACTAGAGGGAAAGCGTTCTTGGACGCCTTTTCAGCTATGTTTCCTACTATATTCTTCCTACCCTGTTTACTTTGAACTATTCTAGGAGAGTGTGTTTACGTTGACTCGTTGGGCCTTTCCTCCTGTACTTTTTTGTTCCCCAGTACTTTCCTTTAATCTCAATCCAGGAGAGTGCATTTAGGCCTCTCCTACTGCCTATTCACTGTTGTCCCTCTTCACTAGTATCCCCTGTCTCCTTTTTCATAATTTGTTCCAACCCTATTCCAAGGGGAAGCATTGTGGTGCCTTTTCATTACAGTTTCTGGCTTTGTATTTCTTCACCTCATACTCGTTTAACATTTAGGAGAGTGCATGTACGTAGCCACGTTGTGCCTCTCTTCCTCTGTTTCTGGCTTTTTCTTTTCATACCCTTGTTTCTCATATAAGAGAAGAAAAACTATTCTAAATGCACTTGTACACTTGAGGGGTCAGAATTGATAGATTGCGTGGGGAGGTTCAGGAGATCTTTTCTTGAGGGTTATCAAGAATAACGTTTACCCAATGACCTTTTCCCCTCTCTGTCTGTGTCTGTGTATTCTCTTGTTTCAGATTAACCCAGCCAAATCTCTTTTTCTTGTTTTTTCTTATCTATATCCACGCCGGGTTCCGGAGTCGAGGCTGATCGTCTTGCAGTAGTCCTGTGCCCTTGATCCTCTATCCTGAGCTCTGGATCAAGTCGTGGACTTCGGGTTGTGGCTGAACCTATCGCTGCGGTCCTGCCTGGGTCGTGTCGTGCTGCTTCCCTGGTGGCATCTTCTTATTACAGACACACACATTTCCTAACATTCGGTCTATAGGCTGTAAAATGTATTATCTCTTCGATTTACACACCGCATTTCTTGCACGTCTGTCCGTCCTGGGAGAGGGATCCCTCCTCTGTTGCTCTCCCTGAGGTTTCTCCCATTTTCTCCCCTTTAAAACTGTGGGTTTTGCGCGGAAGTTTTCCCTTGTACGATGTGAGGGTCTGAGGACAGAGGGTGTAGTTTTTCTCATTTTGATATTCTGAACAATCTGTGCTGTTGTATTTGCTGCAAAGTGTCCCTACTGTAGGCTATTTTTATTATATGTACAGCACTTTGGCTCGACCAAAAATCGTTTATAAATGTGCTATATAAATAAAACTTGATTTGATTTGAAACCAAAATGAGCAAAGAGCTATTTCATTTAAGTCAAAGAGGAGTGAAGTTTCTGGTTCTGATTGTAAAACTGTATGTTAAGAAGAAAACACAGTTGCAATTATGTAAAAAGAAAATGTCACAGGTTACAATGTGTTTATAATAAACAATGTGCATGTCTTGCTTGTAGCATATAGCTACATTATTTTATGCTATACATATTTTATTAATAGGTTATATCATATATTTTAGCTTACAAATCCTAAATCAGAGGATTTTGAAGTATAACATGTCATACTATCTATTGGATTAAAGCATCTTCCATTTTGATTTCAACTTAAAAAATTAAAATAAAATAAAAAATGCAACGTGAATTAGTTTATTAGTTATCAGTTTTACATCTGTCAGACAAAGAGTTACCCAAACAATAAGGTATCACATAAAGCCTTCCTCATATCTCTTTAGACTGGATCTGAATGCGATAGACCAATATGAAATGGGATAAAGGAAAAAATAATGTGCCAGCATTTCTCTAAAAGATAAAGGGCTAATATGTTCTTCCAAGAGATGAGAGTGTTTGAACAAAAGCCCACGAAAACTGTAGTCCTCTAAAAGAGCCCCTCTTTTCAATGAAAAAGCAATATAGAAGATGAGGTGTGGCAGCAGCTGAAATGCATTTCCATTAGGAGCCAACCTTCTTGGCCTGAAAATGTGTGTCCTACTGTGCTTTTAGGCTTTTGTGTGTGAGACGTGTGTGTGTGAGAGGGACAGGCAGAGAGAAGTAAACAGCAAATCTATCCATGTGATAAAGGACACACTCAGATACACGCTCTTAGAGGCTGTGCTGGTGTGCTTAATCCTGAAAATCCACACTCAAGTTCATTTCTTGAACTCATTCACCACCTGTGACAAAGCCTGCTACTCAGGATAACAGGATTTGCCTCCATCAGAGCTGTTTTATCATGACTCAAGCTGTATTACTGGGAGATTAGAGAGAGGCTTGAGGAAGGAGCCACGAACCTTCCTGCTGGGCAGACCGCTGAACTGGCTTCCAAGCTTTGGTTAGCCTTTTCCAAAACAACAGACGTGGAAGTCTGTGAAGACTCAGCTCCCTGGGAGATTGTGTTACTTGGTCCAAAAAGAAATCTTCATAATCCAAGTGTTGTGATGCCAATCAATTGCTCTGTAAATCAAATAGTGCTTAATTAACCACATTATCAATAGTTTGTCAAATCAATGAGCAGCTTATTGTACATACAGTACTGTATATTGGGTTTGCTTAAATAGAGATTTGGGATATCCAACATATATGTAGGCCTCTTTTGAAGTTTCCAAAAACAAGGAATTCATATTGATAACAAATATCATCTTCCCCTGAAACTCATTCATTGTTGTTCATTTCGGCCTTTTTCAGACTAGTGCAAATTCAACGTGATCTTATCTCACTATTATTGTTCACTTTTGTGCGATTGCACTTTATATCTTGAGGTCCTGGTTGTTGTCCAACATGAACCAAATAAAAACATTGAATTTGATTAAAAAACGGTTGTCGCATCATTTCCTTGCGTTCCTCTTTGCAAATTTAAAGAGCAAGGAGAGGTCTAAAAACAAAAAGTGGGCACCAAAAATAAAATATATTTGGACAACACGGAGGATTGGAGCAATGTTGTACTACATTGGTTTTAAAAACATCAACCAAACAACCCGCAGCTCTCAGCCCTTTTGCCACCCTGAAAAAGAAATTGCCGTATTGAAACAGACTCTTCTTGAAATCAAGCAGAGTCATTTGAGTATATGGCTGGTCCAGTAAAATCAATAAAAAAGTTTGATTAGAAGGACGTTAAGGTAGCAGGAGCGGAAGATTTGAAGTTGCTCAAATAAACATTTCCTTAATTCATGAGGAAACAAATGCCCTAAAGGGGTACTACAAGGATTTATTAATGTCATCATTAGCAGGTGAACTGCTAGAAATGTGTTGTTGCCCTGATAACAATCACTCGGACACAATCATTTTGTATACTGTCATATATATCCAGAGCCTGTTCCTAGCTCTGGGCCTTCTGAATCATGCAGGGAATTGCCCCAGGCTCTGCCCCTGGACATTGGTATGGATAGTAAACACATACTCCAGTGTTAGCCTATTTGATGCGATGGCTAAATTACAACAGTAGGATTATCTGATGGGTTGATTCAAAGCAAGTGGCCAAAAAAAGTATTGGCAGTTTTTTCTGAGTAGCCTACATGTAGCACCGGACGTTAAGAGAGACACACATTTATGCTACAGTACCTACAGTACGAATGTGTTATCAGTCAGTCATGAATCAAAACATATATATATATAACAAATATTGTGGTTAAAGGTTTTAGCAACCATTACAGTACATTACATGTCATTTGTTAGACGCTTTTATCCAATGCGACTTACATACTCAATACTGTGGGCAATCCCCACAGGAGCAATTTGGGGTGAAGTGTCTTGCCCAGGGACACAACGACATGCTGACTGCAGTGGGGTTTGAACCTGTGACCCCCTGATCCGAACACCAACTCACAACCCACTGCACCACATGCCTCCCAACCAATACTTTGGATTAACGGAAAACCCCAAAAATATAATAAGCAGCCATTTGGGTGACCTCTTAGGATGGACACAATGAGTGAAAAACAAAGAAGCACTGTGTTGTTTGTACATCTTTTGCTACGGCATGAGACTAGAAGCATTTCTTGCAGGCTGCTTGCATCACCCACAAACTGCTCATTGACACTCCCATATGAATGATATGTCACTCAAAATGGTTCATAGGCTTTGATAGTGAGTGTGTGCTCAGAATCAAGGCTATTGTATTTAATTTGAGTCCTGTGAAGGTCAGGATGATGATGGTGGTGATGATGGTGGCTTCTCCCTTGCCAAGGTTGTCAGTGTTGGGTGTATCACACACTAGCAGCCACAATCATCATCATTATCATCATCATCATCACCCTTACGCAACCACGGGATGTCAAAACATGAGTTAATCGAAACCGCTGAGAAATGAGAGCAAGTACTTTGACAGAAAGGTCTTTGTGTTGGCATCATCAAAGCAAATTACTGACTGTGTGTAAAAGACATGTCGGTGAGGCAAGAGATGTTTCAAAAGCAAGTATTTCAACCAACAGGTATTTCATAACAGGTGTTGCACTAGAAAGCATTCTTCTTTGTGAGGATGATTTGCGATGCAGGAAGTGCCATTGAGAGCATCCTCAATGCCATCTTGTATTTTTAATTGTAAATAATGCTTCCTGAAATACAGTACAAAACATTTGTTGTTCGTGCTTGTACATGAGATACCACCACAGAACTCTATATTCTATATACGATACTTATGTAATATACAGTATAATAATATATCAGTCACACGGCCACCAGTACAAAGTGCAGTACAAAGACATGTTATTTTTACACAATTGTAAAAGTAAAGCATCTAACACTATATTTTTTCCCTTTTTTGTGTTTCCCAAAAACATTCATTAAAGCCCAGTAGCCTACCTGTTAAGCCCCAAAATCGCAACATCTGCAAGAAACAGTCTGAGGGCTTCTTAACATTTAAAAACCTATTAATGTGTCATAACCACTTAACGGGAAGAAACTCAGCTATCAGACAATATTAACAATTTTTAGCAAAACGAAACATAAGGGTAATAACAAGGGCTCTGAATTAGCCCTGAGCGAGAAAATGCTAACACACTTAGCACAGAACTCACCTTAAAATACCCTTATTATTTATCGTATCTGCACAAACAAGATATTGATTAGCAAACTGAGATTACACAGATTCTACAGGTATTAGTATCCTTACTGACCGATCCGAACTTGCGACATGAGAAGCTAACACAGACATCACACCACGTAGCATTAGGTAGCCAACACGGCAATGTGTCTTACCTTTGTTGATTTCTGATCAAAAGTTGTCTTCAATGGCATTAAAACGATAAACACTAATCCATAGGTTAATCCAATGTGTCTGTGTCACTTTGAAATGATTTCTAATAATCCTAGTTTTCAGTTTTCAGAGCGTTTTGCTTTGGGCAAACTGCGTGCCATAGCTCTCAATTCTCAATGGTAACATGTGTGTGTATGTGGAAATTCCCCTTCAATTCTATTGGCTCTAATGGTTCAAAAGAGATGTCAATCATCAACATCGACCAATGGGTTCCAGAGAAACGGCAAATATACCCATTTCCACCCAAATGACCCCAGAGGTGGGTTTCTTTTAGCTAAACCTCTCTAAAAAGGTCAAATGTCACTTGTTTTGAATCAATCTTGATACAGGGTACTTATTATATGTTATAGTTTGGATTCCTAAAGCTTTTAGTCTACTATCCCATCATTCAAGGGTGGTTTTCACTATAAGGAATGGTTTATTTTTGGACGGACACTATAATTAAAAAATGTTTACATTACATTACATGTCATTTGTTAGACGCTTTTATCCAAAGCGACTTATTCAGTACTGTGGACAATCCCCACAGGAGCAATTAGGGGTGAAGTCGACGACATGCTGACTGCAGTGGGACTCAAACTTGCCATCCCCTGTTTTGAAGTCCAGCACACTTTCCACTGAGCCACATGTTCAATCTGAATTTACTTTAAGATAAAAAAAAATCTATATTGATTCTGACTTTTCTACATCCAACTCACAGGTTTATCATTGCTTTGAGAACAAAGATTATTAATTTACCCCTTTTAGAAGGAAAGTTATTGTCATTTGTTCTGGGAATGTCATTTTCGAGTCTGAGACCTGAAAAACAGGCTTGGGGCTTAATAGGTTAACACAAATGTTTAACTCGCATGTGTTAACCAAGGATAATTCAAGTTCTAAGGTGGTGATGTAAAGAAAGTTAAAGTATAAAGTAACATAATTGTACCAAAATGTAAATTGTTGAGTAAGTCTCAGATTAATAACCTTACTTACCTTACTGTACCTATTGAAGGCACATTGACTGACTCAACATGGTTACTTTTCACGGTTAGTCCTGTAAGACGTGCTGCTGTTATTGTCACTACTTTCATTTCATAAAACAAGTTTGAGTTTATTCCATGACACATCATGAAGCCCTTTCTTTAAACTGCCAATACAAGTTTGTATTAGTTATTGTGTGTTTCGCGTATCCTTCCTCTTTGTTGAAATCTAATCAACCTACTTCTTTGTATGAGAGTTACATTAGTTTAGCATTAACTCTGTTCTTCAGAAGGGTTAGATTAGACAAAGTATCCGTTGTTGCTCTACAGGCAGATTGCTGGTGAAACAAAAAAAGTGCATCGTGTAAAAGGCAGAACAGGATGAGACATGATTATGCAGCTGTGCTCAGAGGCAACATATACAGTATGTCAGCTGTCACAGCAGTTTGAAAGACTCTGTGAAATTGATTGACATAAGTTGTCTTAATTAATATCTCTATAGTGTTAGGCTGACTTAGTGTCACTTATCTCTTTCTTACTCTCACTCGGGTTTAATATGTATTATTTCACTGCTTTACGGCACTCTTTATACAACAGATCTCAAGTGGGCTTTCTATATATAATAGACGTATTGGTATCTTTAGTAAACTATTTCCTTTTTTTGATTCTCCAACTATTGATCATGTTCTATACAAGACCTTTCTGGGTGTATTTTTGTCATTTTTTTAAATAACAAGTAAACATGTGTATGAAAAGACAACTTTCCAATTCTTGTGTATCACTACAAAAGTTAAAGTTACTTTCCTATGTTGAGGTTGGCATCTATACAAAAGCAGTACAATTGACTTCCACTTGACACTGTGCCAATATACATTTCATAAAACTATGTCTTAGATTGTTTGTCACAACTATTAAAACATTTGTATGAATTGGACTTGTCCTTTGAGTGTATTTTGAGGGTTTTGTTAGATTTTCCCCTCTTTGTCTTTCTGTCTGATCAACCAACCACTTTTCTGTCCAATAACGATAGTTCATGATTTTGCTTTATACCACTTGGCCTTTGTCATAGAATTATAATTACTTGAGAATATATTTAATAATTCACATGCAAATTGACCCAGTTGGTCAAAGTTCAGACCAGGCATGCAAATAGTCATTTTCACAGGATCATTAAGGGAGATTAGGACTGAGGGAAAAGAACAGACGAAGATTTCTTCCACCACCAGACTTTAAAACCACAGCTGGTCAAAATTCTCAATGGGCCTTCTGACTGATATGTTAATTGATCTTTTACTGACTTTTAATACAGGGCAATATATTCATGAACTGTGCAAAGAATATTTATGAGGCAATAAAAACGTAGATTGAATATTACCCACTCCCTTTGACTAGTTTGGGATACTCCAGACTTCGTAGTATTACTATTTGATTCATAGTTGTTATACTGTACATCTCAATTGTGGTCTCGGATCCTTCCATCTCCCAACAACCTACTAATGCTGTCATCATAACATCCATCCTCCTCTTCCTTTCTTTATCCACCCCCCCTCCCAACCACACTGTCCCTACCTTGTCCTTTCACTTTTTCTCCCCTCTGCTTCCCTTCACTTCCCCTTTTGCTCTCTGAATTAGCATAGACAGGCCGGAGGTGCGTGTATTCTTATATATTGATCCATCCATTTTTAATGGCCCAGTGCTTCCAGGAGAAGGAACCATCTTATGCAAGTTCCGTTGGGCCAGAGATGCTGTCAGGGCTTGTTGCCACTACTTAGAGCGAGAGCAGACGACCTTGAAAGTGCATTAGGAGCCTTCCCAGGGGGACCTGTGCATCAGTTCTTCATGAAAAATCTCCAGAGAATCCAAGATTACTGGACACGTTTTGGCATGTTGTTTGGTGGGATGGTAGCCAGGAAGTAGGTCCAGGCAAATCTTTACTAAAAAAAGAGTTATGTTTCATTGGTACAACATTTTGACTATAAGAATAAAATACCAATTATATTTTGTATTCTGAATGTACTGGTTTTTTTTGCGTGCCTGTTAACAGTTGAGTTTCGTTTTGATTTAGAGGAGGATTTCTTTCAGAGACATACTGCCACTCAAATCGGAGACTAGTCAAACTTTCACAGCATGTTCTCTTCTAAGTGAGGGTGCCTATTAGGCCGGGAACCATGCATCCCACCCCTGAGCCCTGAGATCAAAGAGTGTCACTTTGGGCATAAAAAGAGAGACTGGCTGAATACCAGACATACTGTATGATTCATCCATCACTCACTTGACATTGTATTTCCATATCCATTACCATCTGTACAGACTACACTTTCCTCATCCTCTGAGCCTCTTTTTTGATTCCCTCAGTTCTCTCTTAACATCAGCTAATTTCCTCCCTGTGATAAAGGCAGTGTCACTAATGAAGGCTTCAGGCACTTAATGACCAATCAAAACACAGTCTGCCGCGGTGGCAAGCAGCTAATTGCTCACAAGTTGGAGTGTGTGCATTGGAAAGGGATTGGATATGGTTATCAGATGAAGACACAGCTGAGGGACGAAGTAGAACATGTTTGAATACAGGAAACCTGATATTTAATTGTTAGAAATATGTTTCTTTACTTCAAACATTTGGCGAAATATTTATTTTATTAAATGCATTTCTCTCGCCAAATGTTCAGCAAATTGGTTGTACACATAATATACAGTAAGGTAGAAGCATACCAGTTTTTCAGATTGCATTCACATGCACGTGCAAGGAGATGAACATAGTGACTTTAAACAAATTACATCAAACATAATTTATTTAATTCTGAATAATTGATTTGGAACAGGTCTGAACAGCATCTGAATATACTGTATGAGGTAACACATTTTAGGTATAATCCCTGAAGTGCATTGTGAATAGTTTTTTCTTTATTTTAACTTGTTGGAACTCATCAACACGTTCAAAGACACTGAACTATGTCTGATTGGATGCAATACCTCATTAAAAAAATATGCCATTTTGCCCAATTAGCTTTTATGGATAATTTTGTATCAAAAAGAAAATTGCAATAGAGAAGCGAAGTCCCTCCCTTTCCGGTGGACCTCCGTGGGACCTTATTTCAGAAAAATTATGTATTGAAGTCAATGGCGAGAGAAAAGTTATCTTTCTATCCCGTTTGAATTGTGCCACGAATTACACATATGATGTTTGTCAATTTAAAAGATAATTTTGCAAGTAAAAAAAAAAAGGTTTTGTCGTAAAACTGTGAAGTAACACTTTTTTAGTGTGAAACCGCTCAATGCACTACGTCTCATAATTTGTGGATTAATTTCCTTTTGGTATTTGAGTTTGTTTCAGATTAACTTTTGTATTTGATGTTGCAATTTAATTTCTCCAAGAGAGACAGAAATCACTAAAAGATCTGGTGGATATCTGACCAGTATTTATATATCCACAAATGCAACACAAATAAGAACTGTAAGTTATTATTTAATAACCAAACCATTATTATTGAAATGTAAGTATATTTCACACATTTTAATGTTGTTATAGAGTATGATCTCATTATTCGTTAATGAACCTCATATTACACACACTACACACACACACACACACACACACACACACACACACAC
>CALSBZ010043654.1:579217-592776 GCA_943591055.1 Gobionotothen gibberifrons | reverse complement strand
CTCATGCAGTGGTGCAGTTACAGTATGCAGTCATACACACACTCATAGTTACACACAAAAGCATGCACAGAAACACAAGGTCAAGCCACACAGACAAGACCCACACACAGTATGTCTCACACATGCCACATATCTTGAGGAGACATGGTTCTCAGGCTGCAGCCCTTTGGGTTTCCTCCCTCTCTGACAGTGTGTCAGGCGGGCCTGTTCTCCAGCTTCTGGCTCGCACTGAGTGAGAGACCAGCCTAATGAGATCACTGGCATCCAATTCGGTGAGGGTCAGTGCTCATTTTGAGCAATTCATTTTTAATTGGTCTCAAATCTAATCCATTTCATAATGTCAGCTCCTGTGCTCTTCTCGCCCTGAGGCTACTGAGTGACACAGAGTGATTCCCTTGATGTTGTTAGCTCTGTGCGTTATTACATTGCTGAAGTGATTGAGGATGTTGCTGTGATTTCCGCTTGGTTGGTTGGTTGTTGTTGATGCAGCAACGCTACAGTAAACCTTTGCCCACTGCAGTGCTTTTGCTAAAACATTAATGATGATGTGTAATGAACCTGAATTAAGATACATCTCATGCTCTTACAAGAGCATCACAACAAACATATAATCTCAAGGATGACATACATTCTGTAAGAGTATCATTATGTCTGCTGATCATCCATTAAAAGGGAACCTTCATGTTCCCGCACTTGACCCCAGCTCAGGAAGAGCAGAGAAGACGAAGCTTGTCAGCCCTCTGGTGTCAATGCTCAAGACGTAAGTGGCATAGTAGTATATAGTATGCCATAGTAGTGCATACACATTTTTAATATAATTTGAAAGATTCTAAGCCTGTGTTTGGATTGTCCTCTCTTCTCCTTTTATCACTTTTGTCTCCCTCTATTTTCCAAGATTCCCCTTCCTCCATCTAACTTGTGTGACCAGCTGCGCCTCCTGCTTTGCCTCCATCAAGATGTCACTTCTAATTTGCTGGTTGTGCTGACTCCATTCCTACTAGCAATCAGTGGAGAAGACATCCATTACTCCTAGTCGTGACAGGTCCCCTCACAGTCCCGTTGGACGTTAATGACACCTGGCAGAACACAGGTTTACTACTTAGCAAACTGACCCCCAAGAGACAGCCGATGGGGCCTATTAGGCTAACACACCATTGCTTGGTTTACACGGACCAGGTAACACAAGAAGTCTTGTAATGCTCATGTCAGCCCGGCAGGGTACTTGCTGATAAAAGAGGAAAGTTGGCTCAATTTAAATGACCGTTCTCATCTTACCAGCGGAAAAAACGAATTGAAAGAACATTCTTGTTGTACTTCCAACTGATGACTTACTAGTTTTAAAAATCATCCGTGAACCATCTTAGCCACACTTCGGGAGGTTTCTTTGTGAGAGTGGTTTTCTGTAGCTGTTCCTGTATATTCAGCCACTTCAAAAGGCTCCTTGTGTTTCTGAACTCTTTGGTCAAGGATATTAGGTTTTTTGTTGACCGGCAGCAACGAAGGGGCACTTTTGTCCTGTAAAGCTGAAGGAGGGATGAATTACTCATGCCAAAACATTTTCTGAATGCTCTGCTTTAGCACAAATGGTAGTAGACAAGAGACGACAGAGTTCAGGGTGCATTTGTTATCATATTATTATTGTGAGTTTATCATTCATATCATTTAAAGGTTTTTACACAGGTTTGTTCTGATTATTAGTTCTATGGTCTTTCTCCAAATGCTCTAGATTTGAACATGGTCAATTCGTAATTTAGCTTAAAAGTAGATCTTCCTGAAATACTTGTATTGGTGTTCTTGTTTGATAGGGTAGGGGATATGATATGGCCAAACGTTTGCATCATGGTTCTTCACTGATGTGAGAAGAGGGGCGGATCAAACAGTATTTAGATATCGAATGAACCTTTGAGGTCTGCCAACACTATAAATAATGTTTTACGTGTCTGTGTTGTGTTTGTGAGAGATTTCATTAAAGAAGATGCTGTTCATTAAAGAATATCAAATGCCAAAGTCAATCTCCCCTGTTTTCGTTCTCTCCCACTTCTCACAAGTGATATACGATGCAATCCATCAATCAGTTGAAGCAGAAAGTAATGAGAAATATGTTAAATGGGACCATAGCATCATTAACAATGGTGTCTATTTTTCGTACTTATGTGTCAGCACAGCAAATGTGGTCTTGGAGACAACAAGTAAAGCCAGAACTACGACAAATAGCCGTTTTAAGTGCTTTTCAAGTGTTATTAAATGTAGATGTTGCTGTAGCCTCACAACCGTGCAAGATGGAGTCACAAAACAGTATATGTGTAGTTCAGATAGAAAAATTAAGGCTGAGTTCAAAGCTGGGTGTGGTCAGTTCATAAACACTTAGAGTAGAGAGGTAGAAATTGGGGAAGGGGCTCTATACTTTCCCGAATTGGCATTGCGGCTGGTGTGATGTCATTTCAAGTAGGGCTGTAGTTATTTAACTTTGTTCATTATTCTATAAGCTAATTAGGCGAGCAAGGCAAAATCTCTTTAGGAGCATTAACACTTCAAATAACTATGCTGAGCCACCAAGAGGAGTCATAACTCTCATATTGCTGCATGTCCGTAGACATTTGTGATTGTACAGTGGCACCATCATTTGGCAAGCAAGATCTCCTTACAGAGGGTGACAAGTTTGGACCTGAAGCAATTTGTGTAAATTACCCTACAGATAAGGTAATAAACTAATATGGTGATGAGGGTCCCTTCTCCTTCCCTGAGTACAAAGTTTGGGCTCTGTGATTTACAGTTCATCTCATATCGTTTCCAATTCAAATGTTCCCCTTAATTAAGTGAGGAGTGCTGAAAGATACATTTCAGTCAGACAACTCTCGTGTTCTTAATATGTTTATTATAAGCATATAGTTTGAGTTTGGCGTCTAGGCTCGGGCCTCATCACTCCACAGATTTACAAAGAACATTGAGTGATGATTAGATAACTATCCCCCGAGCCTACAGGTGGAGCTGGGGGGGAAGCTGGGGTGGTGGGGGGGCGAGCAGCAGCAACATGAACGTAGCAATAGCAAGTGAACACAGCAGTGGCAGCAGCAGCTTAGCGAGGCAGAGGCAGGAAGACCTGGCAGCTTAAATAGAGCGGCATGTTTAGGAGAATGTGTTTGGTTGGTTGTAAGAGGGACGAGGTGCGTCACGTGTTAATGTATCATTGGTGCTCGAGTTGACTGCCTGAACTAGCTTGCAGGCTTCGCCCCATTTGTGTACACCTTTCTTTAATCAAACATTTAATCTTACTCTTTACCAGAAGTTAACATTCCCAACAATGTTGAATATTCCTTTGATGAATGTTTACTTGTATTCAACCTTATTTGTACTTTATTTGTCACACTCACAAATCCATGAAACAATCGCTGGAAGAACATTGTCCCAAAAGGAACAAATCTGTGGGCTCGGAAAAAAACATGACCACGGTTTTCACATCAATTATTGGTCTCGGATAAGACTCAAAACAGAAGTTATAATGCACAGGGCCTCAAATCACAGAGAAAGAAACTATTTCAACACAGAGACTTACTCAGGACTCCTTGGCGTAACATACTTTCCAAACCATTAAATAATCCTGAGAGTGAAACTATGAAGCTCTGATACAGTCGCCGTAAACATGTTGTTGTTAATTCAAACACAAAGATTTAGGGAACAAAAGTACTTAGTAGTAAAGTTCAGGAATGGTTCGTCTTTAAAAAACTGCATTTTGCACAGAATGTTGGTATTTGACACCAATTGATGAAAAGCAACACATATCTGAAAGCATCATTTGCATCCCTTAAATGCACATGTGTTTACCCACAAATCCAAGAGACCTACCATCATCCTTGATATGAATTCAAGGGTTTACCAGAATGTTGAGGGATGGAGGAGGAGAAAGATAGTAATGGCAGTAAAAACATGGCTGCCCACAAAAGATGGCTGCCAGCTAATAAAGCAACTCTACAGCTCGCCGCTGCCTCGTAAATCCATTTGTTCTGCTGTAGGCTTTACAGCGATGTAAAAGGAACGTTTGATACATTTGTTCTAATTAGCTTATACATTTGATGTGATTTGATTGCTCATGTTACAGTGCTAAGACAATTTCCTTCATGTGATTTGTTAAAGCTCTCATTCGCAACTAACCAGAGCAGGAGCAAGTCACTACGGTGAATTTATGACCGAGCTGCTGGTCAATTCTCTCATGAGTTTTACACCATGCTCAGCCAAACCAACCAGGCAACTGGCATGTTAAATTTGAGGCTTAAGTGCCTTCAAATCGTTTTTGGCATCAAACATTAGTCGCTGCTCACGAAAATAAAGCCACATTACACCCATTGTGGATCAAATTACCTTCAGGGCCCCGTTTTCATGTCATTTGATGTTTAAGTCCCTACTTGGTCAGAACTGAGTAGCTTTTATGACTGAGCTGGTTATTAAAGAAAGTAAAAATTGAACATGTTCACGTTTAATTCTCCTTGGTGGCTTGTTTCAGGACAAAATGTTTGACAGAGTACTTTTAGGAGGAAGAGGAGGATAGTATGTAGGGTCAGGAAGGGGCAACGTGCAGCCTTGTCTGATTTGCTGATATGGTTACATCGCAGTGAGGTCTTTAGTTATCTGACTGTTTTTCTTTGGTAAAAGCTTTAACCAATTATTGCCATAATTGGACCTTAATGCTGCACAGAAAGGGAACATTGTCCTTGCGTAGTATGTGCACCTGATAACACTTCACCTTGGTCATGTAAGATTTTTCGTAATGTTTTGTATGTCAGATGAATGCAGTTTGATAATAGACTAACCTAGACCTATACAGCTTAGTCACTGGCACAAAAGTACCAACATCCACAACCTGCAAAACACTTTCTTTATGTGGTTTAATAGATTCATGATTTGTTTTATAACATGAAAGTTTGAAATTATTCAATTATTAACTTTAGCTTCATATTATTCTGCATAGCTGATGGATCAAGCAAGCAGCTATGACCAAAACTAGCCTTACAGAGTAGATATCCTCTCTGTGTCATTACTAATTTCACGAAACATTGTTATGTTTTGTTATAATTTTTGGGGAGTGAGGAACATACTATAAAAATATATGTAACAAAGAGACCTTGTCAATGTATCATTTAAGTGTATATGTATATATTGTATGGATAATGATCACCATTTTCTAAATTAGATACAGCAAATTAAAATCTTACAAAATAACCATAATAGTCATGGTAATGACTTGTACCAAAGAAAGGGGGGGAAATTACAGGCTGAATATGTGCATGTGAAGCCAACAGTGTTAACGGTTGATTGCTGACTAGCATGGATGATACCAAGATACAAAATACCAAAGGTCTTTGTAATTACACAACTAAAAAGAAATGAAGTGAAGTGACATTTGTTAAATATTTCAAGTAAAGAAATTATTGATTGACCAATGAGGTCAATTGTAAAGGCAATGGAAGGAATACATTTTCAAGTGCAGTTTAGGTCCTAATAAATAAAAACACGTCTATTACTGATATTCTGTATAGAGTATTATTATGTTTTTACGGTACAATTTTATTGCATGTCTGGTATACTGCTTTATAGCTCCTATCAGCTATTGGGTATATAGTTAGAGAAGCACTGATTTCATGTTTGGCTTCACTCCTTTCAGTAAAAAATGAAAACGCACGTGTTCAGAGACTTTATAAAGTAGCAAGCACATTTCTCCAAGATTAACATGGTCATAATAAATATAGTACTTGTTCAGTGGCCTGTAAAACTACTGTTCCCACATTTCTTGATCATCAGGTGGCACAGGCAGCTGTGAGGGAATGAGCTGAAAAGAAGCCAAGACAATATCACACTCACAGTAATAGATCCTATGGGGGGAAAGGCTTGTGAAAGTGGTGGAGGGGAAAAAACAGATGAGGAATACAGAACAGAAGAACACGATAAAAGACGAAAGAGATCATGAATATTAAATGAGTAAGACATATCCATGTTGTACTTCAGTTGTGAGTTGGTTGAGTTGAGATTGAAGCACATAGTAGATGTGTGCAATAGAATATATTGTAAAAAGTTATTTATATAGATAAAGCGCTTCAAACTCCATTTACCAGTCCATTTCACATATGCACATGAGAATGAAGGCATATTATTTTATTCATCAAGTGTCTTGAATCGCTCAGAATCATGTCATATTTCATTTATTTATTTATGAAGCTTCCTATAAAAAGTCAGATAGGAGTTGGTGTTCCCCTTGGAGTGTTAGCACATAGCTGTACCAGATAATTGGATACTGTAGGTTATAAGATCTTGGTTCAAGCTTCAGTCAGTTGGAAGTCATCCAATATGTCCTGGCTAACCATGCAAGACATCCAAGGTGTCAGTGTGCAAAAACTACAACATGGCTTTTGTTGGAGCTTAATTGTTTTTCCAGGAGGGGGGTTCCAAATAAAACCAGGCAAAGACATTAAATACATATAATCAAACCAGCCAATAACACCACACATATGCAGGCTACCAACAAGGCATCCAATCCTGCTTGAAGTGGGTGTGAATGTTGGATAATTATTTTTGAGAGTAACACGACTATCACTTCTGACAGAGTTTACTTACGCTCCTCCTACGTGGTATTCAGATTTCCATGGAGTCATAATGACACCGGTTGAGTCAGTTTGATTCACGACAACATTCATTTTATTAAACACTCCGATGCCAAACCATCCCCATCGGATAGTGTTTGTTTAATTTTGAGGGAGAAGACTAAAGACATAGCCAAGTGAGAACCATCCTAAGCTTCATCATCATATCAATAAAATAACATATGGGATTTGATAATAAGGACTTGACAGAAGGTCTTTGGTGATTAGACTCGCCAGGGAGATTTGTAATTGAGAGCCGTCTGAACTGAAGACCAATTGAGAGAAGTGATTACAAGGATGTATAAGAATTACATTACAGGTCTAAGCAATGAAAAGAATAGTCATAAAATACTGTTATTACACTTTACAGCCAATCTAATATCTAATCTTACACCTATCAGAATG
This sequence comes from Gobionotothen gibberifrons, assembly GCA_943591055.1. Taxonomy (NCBI): domain Eukaryota; kingdom Metazoa; phylum Chordata; class Actinopteri; order Perciformes; family Nototheniidae; genus Gobionotothen; species Gobionotothen gibberifrons. The sequence continues at coordinate 585,742 of CALSBZ010043654.1, read as the reverse complement.
TCGAACAACAACAGAAACTACTGAGAAGCTCTGAACAAGAAACAAGGCCAAAGATGTAAATGAAAGTGTAGTTGGGGGAGAGGGGATGTGCCTGAACTAAGGATTCAGCCTGGGGGAAATCCTGGGTAGAGATGTCTTCAAACAGTCACAAAGTAGCGTGGAGGTCTCTGAGTCAAAATCAAAAGACAGCTGGGAGGAGGAAGAAACATGAGTGAAAGTGCTGATAGAAAAAGCCTCTGGTGGGGTTTCCGTTGACCTTTTCTATATGACATAGCAAAGTTGATGTTTGTGTGAGCTGATGAAATGCTCCTGGGTTTGTTTGAATGTCTGTCTTTGGAGGTGAGGGTGTTGCATAGTGCCCATAACTACAAAAGCAAATAGTTTAAGCACCATGGTTTTATTCAACAAGATTAGAAATGTTTCAAACAAAAGATGGGTTTTGCTCAGACAAACCACAGCAGAAGGCTAGTGTTAACAATTACCAACATGTGTTCTCCTTCTCTTAAACACTGTACCAAATGTGTTGCTCTCTACAGCTTCAAATCAGTTTGTCATCTCAAATGTATACGATAACATTTCAAGTTTGAACCAGATGACATTCTCAATGCTAAGGCAATTTTTGTTTGCCTCCAGTCTTTTCCTTGTTTTGTCTCCATCAAACACAATGATGTAATCCTGTCGCGCAGTGAAAGGGTCCATTCTATTAAAACTTTTACGTGTTATTTGCCCTTCACACTGCTTAGAAAAAACTAAAGATTATTTAAGGACTCCTCTCCAGAGGGAAAGTTATACAGAGAGCCTATTATTTTCTGTCCGAAGAAAAACTGGCCACTTTTAGCTAAACTGAGAAAAAATGGAGTCCTCCCTTACCTAATGTTGACAGAAAATAAGGATATCATTTTTACATATGAAACACAATCGAAGCATTAATAATGATTTTACGTGAAGAATGCAAAGTAACTTGAATACTTGATTAAATTGTACTTCATTGCGACACTTAGCCTGCTTTGTAAAGTGACTTATATTAATATTCAACCATTTGATCGGATGGATTGTTATTTAATTATCATAAAGAAAGAATATCATAAACCAAATTCATATTAGCCTACATTTAAAGCATACAAAGGGTGAAGAACATAAAGGGTGAACAAAGCAACAATTGTGATAATGTTATCAGATCAATATGCATGCCAACAATCTAAGATGCAGGCCTGAAATAAAGCACTTGTTGGGTTAAATGTTCTTTATTGACACCTTTGCACATTATTAGAGAAAACTTTTCCCAAGTTGTCTTTTAGTTGCCCTAATAAGGCTGACCTTCTAAAATCTATCAGCAATCCTCCTTGAAACTAACTAAGTGTAGCGAGCTAATGTGCTTTAACAGACACTTCTCTCCCATGTTGTAATAATAGCGTGAGAAACATCACAGACCGAGGTTCTAAAAATGTCAAGGCATTGCTTGAAGCTCTGTTTGCTTTATAGTGACCCTGCTATCAGATGTCACTCGATAGTCACCCTGATTTAATTATTACTTTACAATCCTTTGGATAGCATAATCTCACTCTCATTACAGTATCTCTGAGTATGACACTTATCCTTAAATGTTATCTTTGCACAAACTACTGTATTGTTGAATTTTTAAACCTTTTTCTGAAGTACCAAAATATGAGGCATTTTTTGTATTGAGATGTATGAGTGAACTCCCTTTCACCTAAAAAAGTTTCAGCAAATTCTGGAGGACATTGAGCTGGCAGTTTGTTTTGCTCTTGAAAATCCTCTTGAAAACCCTTCGGCTGATCCCCTGCACTGATTGAGCAACAGAGCTGATGAGTAAGCTTTGTCATTTATATCCAGGCAAATAAGATTGAACTTTGCGTGCTGTGAAAGTGAGTTCTAGCCACTATATTGAAGATTGAAGGTTCAACTTGTTGTCATTACGTAGTACAGGTACTATGTAACAAAACGGTTTCTCTGCATTTGACCCATCCTAGTGGTAGGAGCAGTGGGCTGCCATTATGTACAGCGCCCGGGGAGCAGTGATGGGAACAGTGCCTTGCTCAGGGACACCTCGGTAGCACTTGGTCTTTCCGGGACTTGAACTGGTGGACTTCCAGTTGCCAAGCCAAGTCCCTATGGACTTCGCCACCACCGATGAGACCATCGTCATATAATGTAGTGGATACATAAGATATAATGATCAGGATGGTCATTGTTACAGTCTCATCTTTTGTTATTTCTAATGTAGTTCTTTGAAGCTGCAATCATTTGTTGGGAGGGAGTTTTTAGATACGCATATATCCACATACATTAAATACATTGCTAGTGACTGTGTTTATGCCAGTATAATGTGGAACATTAACAATTGCTTTGCTAAGATATTTCTGCCACATATTTCTGTACAATCATACTTTTTCTAAAACTCAGCCAAGACTGAAGCCAGCATAATTTTAATCGACATATTTTGTCATGTTTGAGATGTAATTGCCCAACCCGATCTCACCAGAATGTGTACAAATGACATGACTTTACACGTCGTGCAATAGATACGCAGAACTCAGTTTTTGCGTGCATATGATACGCTGATATTGCACCTCAAACATTAAAACAAAGAGCTCTGTGGCTTCAGGCTTGATCGCCGTTCCAATGACAGTTTTAATGTTTGCGGTGCAATAAACGACACAGCAGCTTATTGGGTTATGGTTAGGGTTAGGATTAAATAAATGGCAAAGATATGTAGAAAATAAACACATTTAAGATACGTTCACAACAAACGTAACGTGGGAGAAAATTGTAGAAAAAAAACGTATTTAACATACGTTCATAACAAACGTAACGTGGGAGTATCATATGCACGCAAAAACGGACTTCTGCGTATCTATTGCACGACTTTTCAAAGTCGTGTCATTTGTACGCATTCTGGTGAGATCGGGCTGAATTGCCCTATGTATCCTAATTGTTATCAAACTGTGTGCTACTTCTTCTGGGGTTTAAAATCATGCATAATAAAATGTACGTCTCTCAGAGAGCCAAATTAAGGGGGTCACAATATTAAGTATTTAATGGAATAGCTCATCACAAAGATAATATTTGAAAAATTAATAGGTTTTGCCCTTATTGTGCTTATTTTTATCATCAGATCGCATGTGTGTGTCTGTTTGTGTGTCTGTGTAAATGAACCAGACCTACAGTTCAGTAGAAAGTGGAAAAAGGTAAATGAGGTAAAGGCATTTTGGTGGTTATTTTGATAGGGCAACTACATGCATGTGTGTGTATTAATGTGTGTATCTTTTCACCAAGTCATAACATGGTAACTTATTTCCCATTTTTCCCATTTGGGGATAGGGGAAATTATTACAACGCCCAATGAATAAGTATAGCATGACGATTGACTTGAGAATATCTTAACGAAGTCCTTAAAGTAAGGGTGAGTAGTTTATTAAGAAACCATGAATAGCTCACAATTGAAGGGTGTTTGTACCCCCTTCCCTAAAAGCAAGGACTAGAGTGCTGAAATCTTTCGGTCAAGCTAGCTGTTTATCTGTAATTCTGTTACAAAAATAAGATAAGTTAGAGTTGTGTGTTAGAGTTGTGTTGATGCTAATATACTCTAACATCTCACATTCTTTCCTAATTTAGACGTAAAGGTTCGCCCATAAACACAAATAATGTTCACTTATACTCCAACATTTTTCTCAATAAAAAAGCTCAACGCCCTCCAAAAAGGCACCCTTTGAATATTCGACTGAACTTGTAGAAATGTTGTCATCTAAAAGTCTTTCCTCTCTTTCATTTGATTAGCGTTAAGATGACTTTGCTTGAGTTAGTGATGAATAAAACATTTGTTTGTACTAGGTTCCAAACAGCGGTGGTGTGAATTTAAATCAGCACGACAATGTCACAGCATGAATAACAATTAATGACTATTTCTGAGCCCAAATTGTGTAGCCTATATATCGTGTGAAAAAAAGCTTCTCGTAGTCCGTCATATATAATAATACTCACGCATATGCTTTAGGCAACCATTGTCATTAAGACAAAGTAAATGAAAGTCAAGACTGTCATTTACATAATGTAGTTATAATTAAGTAATGTTGTTGTGAACATTTTCAGCAAGAGTTGTGGGATGTTTCTCCATTTTAGTTTCTTAAAGTGTCCAAAAAGGCTTTCTCATCGATCCAAAAAGTATATTTCGATAACACTTACCTTCCGACTCAAAAATCCCTGCACACACACACACACACACACACACACACACACACACACACACACACACATCCACTCCCTTCCTTCCTTCTTCCCCTCCAGAGTGTGTCTCTGTTCCTCTCTCCCCAGTCGGGATTATTTACCACTACATCCAGCAGACTGAAGCTCCACAGCTACTCTGCCTCGGGAATGCCTGCAGCCATGCAGCAATCAAAGCGAAGCGTCATCCTCTACCACCTGCACCCATGAGACCAAGGGAACGAAGAGGGAAGGAGGGTAGAGTGGAAGGGGAGGGGGAGAGGACGGTTAGGATAGGGAAGGGATAGAAACAGGGGGATGGCAAAGGAAAGAGAGATACGTGCATCTGAAACCTCTGGGACTCGGTAGAGAAGAAGGAAAGAGTGGAAGGATGAGAAAATGAGGAGAGAAATTTGAAGCAAATATATTTTTCCCTCGTCGGCTCGTTGGGACCGAGAGACGGAAGCAAGTAAGGATATAAGGAGGAATAACAGATGGAGGGGTAAAACAAGAGGATTAGAAGACTGGAAATTGATTGCAAGATGCGTAAAGAGTAAAACAGAAGATGAAATGAAGGTGGAACATAATATTTTTTGACAAAATCGGGAAGAAAAGACGTAAGGGAGAAATTGAAAAAAGGACAAGAGGTGTTGGAGTCTAAGAAGAATATCTCGTGCTCTCTTGAACTCCACGCGTTCCTGGCAAAGCTGAATTAATTATAAAGGAAGAGTTGAACAGCACCATGATATCAGATGAACAATAATCTGTTTTAATGGTAGAATACAACAATACAACAATACAACAATAAGGGGGTAGGCCCACCCCTGCTCTTCTTCCCCCCTGGAAGATCTTACCATCCTGCCGGTCAGTTGAAAAAGAGGAAGAATCTAGCAAGGCAGGGGCCCAGATACAAAATAGCAACAGAAGGAAACTCCTCTGGGGGATCACTGATTGGCAGACACAAACAGAGGGTCTTGTCGCAGCCAATCAGCGTGAGCCACCCGAGAGACCCGGAAACATCAGTCTCTTCAAGAGATATAACAGATACTCTTTGGTGTCAGGTTACTCTGCGAAACAAGTTCCTTATCTCTCTAGATCTTCAAGGAATGCACGCACGCACACACTTTCACCCCTCCTCCCTCTCTTTGGCTCCACAGTTTTCACACACAGTTCACATTAAGATTTGGCGTTTTTCAAGATATACTTAAGATATCGTTTCATATGGACTAAACATTAACTTCATACATGTAGATTACATTAGAGGGAAAAGATAGTGAGAACGGTGAGATTGAAAGAATAGAAGAAAGCAGGAGCAACAGGTCAAGTAAAACACATTTTACTCTGCCGCCTTCCCAGGGGTTTCAGACTCTCGTCGGCCCTAAAACCCTGCGGCCCAAAAAGATTAGAAGAGAGAGAAAGAAAAAATGAAGACACAGGAAAAGATTAGAATGAGAGGAGATTGAGGCATTCAAATTAAAAAGCTGGAGATGGGAAATGGATTGCTGCAAAGGAAGTAGCTCAAAATGGGTGTAAAAAAAGTCAGAAAGGTTAAGAAACAGGAAACAATATACAGATAGGAGACAAACACAGAGGATGAAGAATGTATTGATATAAATCTGGTTATTTAAACTTTTTTTAGCTAGCTCCAACCCATATCTGGACAGTGTGTATCATGTGTGAAAACTGAATATGGTGTCAGACTTTGTTTTCAGAAAAGCATTGTGAAGGTTTGCTCCATCAGTAGAAGAACTCACACGCAGATCAAACAAACTGGTGCTTTTAAATGGTTTATTGTGTAAATACGCTTAAAGGTGGCAAGAATCCAAATAGCAAGAGGTCTGGCAAGAAAGGCCAGGCATACCTGATGATGGAAATGGCAAGAGGTTGTTGGAAAGGGATGTCATGTGAGCAGGACTTGCAAAAGTGTCTGAGGGCATCTGGTGGAAGGTTCAAGAATGGTGGGTCAAAGGAGAGTACATGGCCTGGGGGAAGTGAGCAGGAGATGGAGAAAGGGACAGAGGGACAGGAAAACAACAAAGAGAGGCCAGACATCCCATCAGTCGGGTTGGGATCTGGACAGGAGCAGCACACCTGAGGTGGATGGCCTGGGGGCTGGGCAGCGGAGCTGAGCTGAGCTGAGGACCACAGGCATGATGGCCTGGGGGCAGAGCAGACATGAAGCCAACGGGGAGGAGGACCAGACAACAGGGCAGAGGAATGGAGCAAGTCTGGAGGACGACCAGGCAACAGGGCAGAGGAATGGAGCAAGTCTGGAGGATGACCAGACAACAGGGCAGAGGAATG
>CALSBZ010043654.1:564338-575031 GCA_943591055.1 Gobionotothen gibberifrons | reverse complement strand
GTGTGTGTGTGTGTGTGTGTGTGTGTGTGTGTGTGTGTGTGTGTGTGGTTAGGAAAGTATATGTTTCGTAGATGGACTGCATTTATAAATCACTTTTTAAGTCTTTACAACTGATCAAAGTTTTCATATACAAGTCAGCATTCACACACATGTATAAGGAGACAGAGGCTGACATACAGGGTGGAATCTGCTCAGAGAGACAAACATACACGTACCGTTGGCCGGGCAACTGGGAACAACTTGGGTTTTACGCAAGTATCTATAGCCTAAGGATACAGCGCCATGTTAGCTGCACAGGCTGGGAATCAAACCACTGACCTTCAGATCAGTAGACGATCACTACACCTCAGAGCCTGATTCACTCCTTGTGGCACTTATATATTTATTAACAAATATCCCCCTACTTCTTTACTGTATGTGTTTGTGCTGGACTGCATAAAAGTTCCTGTAGAGAAGAGTATCACATTCTCCAACTGAATTAAAGAGGTCTGAATAGAGACCAGTGCCATCAGACTTAGTGTCAAAAGGCCTATGGGTGGCTTAGCAAAACAGTTGTTAGCAGCAGGAGGACTTGGATTCAAGAAGAAAAACAGAGAACAAAAGACAACCTTTTAATGATGGCAGTTTCTGTTATATCACTTAGTAATTATGCCACAATTTACCCCTGATATCCTTTTGCTTTCAAGTCAACTTCAATAGGAAGTTGAGGGGAGAAGATGGCACCGAGCATTAATGACGGGAAGTTGAACGAGTTTATTAGAACTCCCTTTGACAGCGAGTTGCACCTGTTTGGTGGTGTTATACTTCCAGTTGAACTTGTTTTTATTATTATTTGTGTATTACTTTTTTGTTTGCCTTCATGTCTTTGATGTTTGCCTTGAACATTTGGTACATATTTTTTGTTGGTAATTGGAGTTAGTGCTGAATTTGTGTAGACACTGCTGGAAACCTGACCATTCAGAGAACAATGGGAACGTGGAGTTTTTTTCTGTTAAAGAAGTTATTTCTGGTCATGTAGTTGTGCTATAGCCATAAACAAATTGTCAACAGAAGTAGAGGTAGAAATATTTTAGTATAAGCTAAGAGGCTTGAGCAGTCTAAAATGTACCACTTAAAGCAGTTTTTTTTACGTTCTTATAGATTCCTGGAGTTGTTTAGGGTTATAACCACATGGTTAAAAAACAGGATTATTTCATGTTTTTTTTTCTCCAGTCAGCTCAGACTAATCATAACACAAGGGAGCAAACTGAACAGTAAGAACGGGTGCAACGAGACAGGAGAATAATGTTTTCTAGCACATATTCATCAAATGGGACATTATTGTCAGCCCAGTGCCATTTATGTCATTTTTTAATTAAGTCTGCAGCTCTAAGACCTATTAGGCAACACTGTATACTGCCGGTGCCAAAGACTGACCGACTGGAATGACAATTAAATATCTCTTTAGAAAAGATTAAGACATGGCCCAGATAGATAGACGGCTAAACAGTTGATGTTAATGATATATTTCAGTAAACACAGTCTATAGGTCTATTAATTACATTTTAATATCTTTATATGCATATAATTAATGCCATTATCCTTATACTTTAACTCATGCATTAGTTAAAGGTAGGGTAGGTGAGAATGGAGAAACTAGCTCGAGTGCGCTAGAATTTGAAAATACACAACCGAAAAACATCTGCCCCTTCCTTCAGACTTCCTTACAGAGCCCCTCCTCCAACACACACGAACGCGCACATGACCAATGAGGGCACGAGATAAGTTTGTGCACAGATGGAAGGCTGACAGGCAGGTAGGCCATCCAGCTATTTTAGCCGGGCCGGCTCAGATGATTGGTCGTGCTTTTTACAGCGCCACGGCTTCCACAGATGAGATGTTTTAATGTATTTATTGTCAAAGCATTTCATGTATTCATTGCTATCGGGATGTTAAGAGCATTCCATGGAATATAACAAAAAGTGTTTCTGAAGTGAATTACCTACACACCTTTAATGTATTTGATATTTTTTATTATATATGTACAGAAAATATATGTATCTATATTTAATGTGCATTTACTCTCATGTTATTTTGAAGATTATCGTTATTTTAGCTTGGAGACATTCGAGATCTTCTCTTGTCAAGATGACGACAGTTTGACAGCAGCAGCATTTTAAATTACTTAAACAGTCATATCTGCCCTGAAAATTAGAAAGATGAAGATAGATAGTGACATTTTCTATGCGTCATCCAAATTAAAGTGAAGATCAAGACACTAGTGATGTATGTATGAAGCAACTTGGATAAAATAAATCTCCCAAATGCCTCTGTAGACAATAAGCATCAAGATGACTAATGAATGTGTTACACAATGACATGATGAATACACACAGTTCATCTTTTCATTCAACGTTTGTATTACTCCGTAATGAGCAGAGATGAAGCTGTGCTTTTCAAGACACTCTTGTAATGTTTGGAGCTTTACCGTGGGAATATCAGTCAAACATGAGAAGAAATAACTCATTGAAATGCTGAGAGCAAACCAGACATCCAACCAACCAGCAAGTCAGTCAATCAATCCATCACGCAGCCAGTCAGTCAACCAACAAGTGTATGACAAATTGAATGTTTCTATGTGCCCATCATCCATTAAAAAAAAAAAATCGAGCCCATTCAACCTTGCTCCTTGTTTTTCTTCTTGATTTCCCCTTTTTCTTTCCTTTCTTTCTTCTCTTCCGACTCTAAGGCAAAGCAGTCACTGACTATTTCAAATCCCCCTCGTCATACAGACTTAATGCAACAATTTAGAGCTGGAGTTGTATTCACAGTGTATGCATTCAAGTATCCTTTTAGCTAAATGAGGCATCAGTGGTTGAGAAGGTCATTTGAGAACGATAAAAGGTAAGGTCTCACTCTTTCTCTTCTTCTGTTCCTCTCCACATTTGCTCCTTTTCAGTGATATCCCTGATTCCACATGTGCTGAGTGTGCAAGATTGTGAAGATTAAGGTGGGCCAGGGATTCCTTCTACACATTGTGATCTACAATGGTGTAATGTACTGAGTGGCTTGGTCTTCCCTTGCAAAGCCTTATCTTACTGACAAGCTGTAGTATATAAAACACAGACATCAGCAGAATTACACTTGGTGTGTTTCCTGCAAATGTTCTGCCAGGCCCACCAGCCATCCTTAGTTCCATTTTGTTTCTGGGCTTTTGCCTCCTTTCTGATCTTCAGCAAATTAACCACATGCTATATTGGACTGGTGTCAGGTGAAATCTTTGTCTGCACATTTTGTTAGGGATGATAATTGACAAGTTGATCTTTCCAAATGTGATCTGCAAGAAGCAAACCACCAAGCTCCCACATCAACCATTCCAATTATTGAACATCGATCAACACAAAAGAACATTGCCCCGCCTTTCCCGCCAACAAAACGTCATATTCCTTCTGTTGCTCATTTACACATACTGTACCGTTGGCACTGCTTGCACAAGGCTGTGCAATGAGTTTCAAAATTGTCAGGGAAAAAAAACGTCCAAAAAGAAAGTCAGATTGTGCATTGTCTCTATAAGAAAATAAACCAACTTCTCATGTGTTTTAGTTAACGAGTTTAAGGTCATGTTGAAAAACATCCCCTTTTTACTGGTACATCCTGCCATACTAATTGTTAAGAGACAGATGTGGAAGTGATGTACAAAACACAAGTGTGTGTGTGTGTGTGTGTGTGTGTGTGTGTGTGTGTGTGTGTGTGTGTGTGTGTGTGTGTGGCGGCGGCGGAAGTGGCGTAATCGTGGATAAGAAGTCGGCAACTTTTGTATTAAAAGTTTAACGTTTACCCTAAATAGAGGAGAGTTCCGCTCACGCACGTCTTGTCACAAATATGAGGTTCATTAACGAATAATGAGATCATACTCTATAACAACATTAAAATGTGTGAAATATACTTACATTTCAATAATAATGGTTTGGTTATTAAATAATAACTTACAGTTCTTATTTGTGTTGCATTTGTGGATATATAAATACTGGTCAGATATGTACTGGTCAGTGTGTAAATAACATTATTTGAGTTCTAAATTGAAAGTGAAATTCAGTCTTCACACTCTACATGTAATGATTCCTTCATGTAGCACAGTTGGGGTTGTTTAGATTTAAGAATCTTCCTCTTATCATTTGTGAGAAAGTATCTTTTTGGAGATGCTGGGATTTGTCCAGCATCAGCAGTGTTGGGCTTAACCCCTCACACCGGAGATGCAATATGCTGCACACAGCGCTTTCAGAATGAACGAGAGATCCCTCAGAGAGCTCCCACTCTGCTCTTCCTCCGATTAGCTGGACACATTGAAGAATAGTGGCAGAATCACTAACAGTAGTCCACTATAGCCACCACATATCACAGAACGAGGCTCCTTTGGTGGCTAGATGAAAGATGATATCAGCCGGTCAGTTGTCATCTGGTGTCATCGTTTGTATTGATTCAGTGACAGATTAGCCCCAGGGGGGAGCAGACTGTGGCTGTTGCCTGTTCTTGCTTCCTGCTTTCTTGGCATGATGCAATTGACATAGGGTGCATTGATTGGGCAATTATTGCAACACTTGAGACAGCTAGGGTCAGAGAGGTGGTAGTATAAGAGCATGGGTACATGTGGTGTTATAGTACTGCGAAAAATCATTCTGTATTGACGGTGCAACACTACGCCTTTACACAGAGGCTTAATCAGATGGGGAACACATGCCCTCCCTAGGATAACATTGTGAAACCAGCAAACTAAAAGGTTTACAAGGAACATGATGGAATTGATCCCTGCTTCTCCTCAGCTCAACTACTTGTTCATTAGTGTGGGCAGCAGCGGTAGGCAATCTATTGGTACATCTGACTATTGATTTGGACTAGAGAACGTCGAGCCTTGCTTAGTAGGGTAAAGGACAATGTAAACCAACAAAGAAAAGAAAAGCTTTGCGTTAAGAGAGGAATCTAGTGAGGGCTTAATTGCTTTGTGTTTGGAGAAAATACTTTGGCCTCAGCGAGCTCAATAGTCTGTCAAGCTGCTCAATATTCATGTGGTTCACCAAATGTCAGAGCACCTGCAGCTCTGACAACACCAGTCTGTTTTGACGTCTTATGACACCAATCTGTGTGACATAAAATGCAAGTCAAGGCACCGTCAAGGGACAAAAAGATTGCTGTAAATGATCTCGTAAATCAGCCTGTGTTGGCAGTGTGTCAGAGTGAGGGGATCTTGTGGTGGCAGCTGACACACAAACACGTATATCACGTATACTGCCCTACTCCCTAGCAACTCCAGAGGGCTTTAGTGAAAGGACCGCAAAGGATGTTAAGAAGTCTTAACTCCATGCTCTAATTGTCTTTTGTGCTTTAGCAACACTTGGGCTGGATGAGCATATCAAGACAGGATCATAGCTTTTAGAAACTGAATCGATAAGAGAAGAGGAAGTAAGGTCCTCTCATGTACAATTAATGTACTAAATGTATCTCTGTGGGTGTACGAGGGTGTATACATGGCTATGTTTGGTAGGCAGTCATGGCAGCACAGCGAAATCATTAGATTTGGCAGCAAGAAGTAAAGCACATGAACCATAACAAATCATTATTTTGTTTGTAGGGAAAGAAGAGTGACACAAATAATGACTATATAATGAGCAGCAGGAATAATGAGTGAGCAACCATCACCACACCATCTGTACCACAGCAGCACTCTCTGAGGCAACTACAACTCACACACAGGACCTACATGTCATTTTATAAATCCTGTCAAATAAAGTTGAACTGAAGATGCTTAAAGTTGAACTGAAGATGCTTCAGAGCCTTCCTTTAATATGTATAATACTTTAGAGGGACTGTTAATGAATGTAATAGATAGTATATAAACCACTAGCTTGCTGACAAAGATAAGGTGAGGAACAGAGACAGACTGAAGAATAATGAAACAACACAAATACACATACATAAACATGTGCATACATGACTGACAATTACTGTTCAGGCCTATAAAAAAAGATAGGCAGAGGAAGGTACAGGTATGCATGCTCACACATTAACAGGGCGCACATACACATACTGGGGGGCTTGCTCCAGACATCCTCCAGAGTGCGATGGGGGCAGGGGAGACAGTGATGGATTACAGGCACATCTGGGCTGTAATAAGTAGGTCCTGTATCCCACCTGCATTCAGCAGGAGGTAGGAATCCTGCATAATGGTTTCACGTAGAAGGCCAGGTTCCCCGGGCTGTATAATGCCTTGTCAGCTTGCATGTGTGCGTCTTTTCATTCAGGATTTACAACTCAGAGCAGAATAAAGCAGTCCTCCGAGATGTTTTGGCTATTCTGTGCAACAGTATAGCTATGGTAACTGTTTCAGATTAATACAATAACTAAACATGTATGTACATATATACCTGTGTGGCACAATCTATGATAGTCAAGATAGAAGGAAAAATAATCATATTGAAAATTGTAAGATGAGTATTCATATGACAGCTGAAAAGATTAAATAGAAGAACTAACACACTTGAAAAACACCCTTAAAGTGTGCACATGTACATTAGGATTCTTATGTTGCTAAATAAAGCAATATCACACACCCTTACAAATGTGATATCTCCCACAACAATACATTTAAACAACCAGTTGTAACTCTGGGAATACACATTTCCTTTCAAAACAAAAACTGAATTGCCCAACAGAGCTCTCAAAAGAACAAACGATTGATAAGGCTACAAAAGCAGGACACAGAAAAGCACCACCTGCAACAATCCTCTATTTTGTTCAGCAGGCTAATCCGTTCTCAGCATGGTGCATTTACTGAGGTTTCCTGCTACAGGCTCAATAGATCTTTAACCAAACACACCTGGGAACCTTGATTCATTAGTTCACTGTTATTTTATGCAAACGCACTTAATACAACAACAGGTGAAACATTCATGACCATTTTGGCTTGCTGTAATCTATTCGGTTTCTTGTACACTTTGTTATTTGATATTTTCAGCTCACATTTTGTATTTCTCTTTCATGGTGTTTGTGTATAATGTATCATAAGGAGATACAATATAGCAAACTGCCCATATTTAATTAAGCATGGACTTGAACTTTACACATTTAAGACCACATCAATTAATTCTACGTGTTTAATTGATTCCCCTCAGGGAAACCGAGTATGAGCCAAGATAAAGCGATCCAGATGGATATGGATGATCTGTGACTGATCATTGAAGGCTGAATCCACTAAGCCTGTATAAATGAGAGCGCTAATCTATTCAATTGTTTCAATGTAAAATTGACCCTGAGTTGCACATTGTTTACCGCAAAGTCAGTTCAATTTGTAATTAAAAGTGAAGTCTAGAACAAATGATTTACAGTTCAAGTGGCACCAGTTTGTGTCTCATTGTTATAAGTCAACATTCATTGAAAAGGACAAGAAAAGGCACAACATGCATGTAAAGGGGAATGAAATAATGTTGAACGTCTTAAAAGCTAATCTCAATAAATTCACACCACAAACTCTATCTTTATGAACCTCTAGGAGTGTGTATAGTGTGTGAACAAGCCCTCTCATGGCAGATCCCCCCGCATTGGCTTAGGATTGCTTCCCCCGCGGTCTGTTCACGCTTCGGCAACCCAGCCGTTTGAGAAGCACTGACCCTTTACCACAGCTACTCACCGGCGCTTATGAAGTGCTTGACGGGTGGTTGTAAGGCAGGTTGGATTCATTAGCTTGTGGGCTAGCTGGTGTTGCGAAACACTTCAGAATGTGTTGCTGTGGGCGTGTAAAGCATCGAGTCAGGCCCTGACCTTTTTATGCTGAGGTAAAGAAAAACACAAGATGTCATGGTGAGATCCCTGGAGAATGAGAACACCTTGATTTTCACTGGGGAGTTACCTCAAACCTCTCTCTCTGAGGATGAAATGTGTTGAGTAATATGTTGCATTAGGTGTTATTGATCTTCATGATCTTGTTACTAGACAAAAGGATTACCAGAGAACGGAAAGGTGATGTAGGCTGGTAAAAAACATTATTTTAATGAGTGTACTAACTGTTTGAAAGAATAGTTCAACACGTTTGGAAATGTGCTTCTTGCCGAGAGTGGGGTGAGAAGATTGACACCACTCTAATTTCTATGGTAAATTAGTTAATTAAAGCCTTTATCTAGGTTAGCTTTTAGCACAGCGGTTCCCAACCTGTGGGCCGAGGCCCCCTAGTGGTCCACGAAGGCATTGCAATTGGGCCGCCGAATTATTATTATTATTATTTTATTATTTTATTATTTTGTACAGGCTAAAGACACAAACATGGACATAACAATAACATATAGGAGATGACATTCCCATCTCAGACAAAAACCCACCCTTTGATTTTTTTGTAGCAATACTTTTTTCCAAAACAAATTGTATTTTTAATCTACTCTTCAAACACCTTAAATTAATATTACTCCTTGATTGACTTTTAAAAATATGTATTTTATCCAGAAGAATAGTTGTATTTATTAACTGTGTGCGGCCCTCATCTAAAAGCCCAAATAAAAATATTAAAGGGTGTAAATGTAAACTCAATATTTGCTGCATTAAAACATTATGATTTGTGTGGAAACATTTTCATGGTTAAGATTTTATTTGAACCTCTTTTCCTTTCTCTTTCTTGATCCTCCTTAGCCGCGAAAAATTGTTTGATTCTTAAGTGGGCCCTGAGTTGAAAAAGGTTGGGAACCACTGTTTTAGCATATCATAAACAAACCACAAATAGTTTGCATGTCACTTTAGCTTTCATTTTTATTATTATTTTGTGTTTATTATGTAACGGATATGTTCAGATCCTATCAACTGCAATGTATTAGCATGTTCGTCTTCAGAGCACCAGAGTTAAAAAACGACAATGTGCATTTAAAAACTGCAGAAACAACTTCTATGGTCTACTTCAGGGTAAGCCTTTACAGACAAAAGCCTATGTCCATCATTCAGATCTGGGAGCTTTTAAATACAGTTGGCCCCAGCACTTTAGAAAAATAGAAAATGACGTTCCAATGTCAGCAGTTTCGTGCGGAAAAGTTCAGAATCGTTTTCGTTGAGGTCATCTCAAGTTGGAGCAACACTGCAAACCTCTGCAAGCCAACCCACTGTGAGTCTGACCACAGCTCTTGGCCCTTGTTGATGTCCAACCAGAAGCCATGATCACACCGAGCATCATGACCTTCACCCCTTGTAGAGAAACTTGCTCTATTATAATCTTTTGAGTTACTGTGCCAAATCCTAGCTTAGTTTTAGCAGTGTGGGTAATGACATTTGTTATTTCCCTTGGGGTTCTCATGTAAAGTCAAATGCAGTTATCTGGGTTCTGGAAAGTACAACATAACTGTGCTTGGTCATCACTGACAATACAGTTAATTTCAGATTAGTACAATTATTAAGTCCTATTTTCAAATGTCAGATGCCAGGGTCATTATTACTGGAGCAATGACATATATGCTCCCTTACTGATCTTAATCACCCATCACGACAGGTTTCATTATCAACAACAATATGGAAAAAAGGGACAAACATACAACTATATCACAAATGGAGTTTTTTTCCCCGTCTTCTTCTTCTTATGACTCAACCCATATCTGCACTCTCTCCATCTGGCCTGCTGGCTCCAGATGCAACTGCCAGACTTTTTTTCTGACTGGGCCATCTGGACAGCTCCCTGCTGGAGCTCAATTTAAAGCAAACATAATGTTAGTACTTGTTGGGATTGCTCTTTTTAAAATTATTTTTCTTTATGCAATTCCTAAAACTTGAACACACGTTCAAACGGATGGCACGAAAAAAGGAAAACAGGTTTTGGGCCAGAGATTTCGCAATTCCTTGTCATGAAAAAAGAGTTCAGTGTTACACAAAGCTTTTGATCTTGCATTGCTAAAAACTATATTTAGAATGAGGCCATTCATTGAGGGCACTCAATATGGATAGCACTATCCAAGGACCAATAATCATAAATGCATGTGTGACAATGAGTGAAGAGCAACCGAAATCCTGAACTTTCAGATCAAGTGCAAGTCCGTCTGCTCCATTCAGACTCGCCTGTCCCCGACAAAAACTTTGCACAAAAGCAGTGAATAAAATATCAAGTGGCATATAACTGAAATATTCAAGTACATTAAAATTGTAGTGCTTCGTTTATGCAAGTAATTTAAACTTTCCATCAACAGTATGCTAAAATAAGTGTGTTTTCAAAGTCACAAAACATTTTAGCTCTGATAATTCACTTTCTTTTCTGGCCTTCTGTGATTACAGCTCCAAACATGTTCTATTTGCAAAGAAGCCCATAAACACAAACACCTTGGTGAAAACTCCATTTATTTATTCTTCATTTCCTGAGCAATAACTTTCATCCATCATCTCATATTGTTTTGTTTTTTCTTCCATGGCAGTGCTATTAAAAACTCTATCAGCAGATAGAAAATATGTCTGTCAAAGTATCTAATAAAGACTTTCCATTCAGTCTCCAAGACACAGGGAACATGCAGTAACAGCATGATGAGAAATAAAATGAGGGGAGCAATATTCTGAACGAATAATATTGCTAATATTGGGCCATTTTGGATAGATGGAATGATAGATAGATGGATAGATAGATGGATAGATATATAGATAGATAGATAGATATATGGATGGATAGATAGATAGATAGATAGATAGATAGATAGATAGATAGATAGAT
>CALSBZ010043654.1:538684-564328 GCA_943591055.1 Gobionotothen gibberifrons | reverse complement strand
CAGACAGACAGACAGACAGACAGACAGACAGACAGACAGACAGACAGGCTTTGGGAAATGTTTGCGTTGCAGCAGCATAAAGGACAAGGCAATGTACATAAGAGAATTTAAGGCACAATAGATAAACAGTCCATCAAATATATCTGCAATATAAATAAAATAGCATTAAAAAGTAAAAAAATAGATATATACATGTGGAAAATATACATGTGGAAATACAAATTTGCCGTAAGAAATATAATGTAATGCAGGATATTATGTGAAGGTAGTTGATTGTCTACTCCTATATTAAACATATAGCAATCTTTTGCACTAAGGTCAAGAGTAAAAATATATCTTCATCAAGACTTTGCACATTGCTTGGGATTAAATGCTAACAAAGTCTTTACTCATTTATTATAATTTATATTTCTTGATGAACTTTCACTGAGAAATGGCCGATCTTCGGTCCGTGTGGCAGTGATAGATCTTTTTTTAGTATCGCCTCTTAGCACTGACAGCTCCTCACCACAGTAGAGTCATCATATCTGAGTTCGGCTGGCAGGTTCTGCACAAGAGAACGCATCAACACACTGTAGGTGAGACTCAGCGTAGGCCTTAATCACCAGTTCTCATCACACTGTCAGCCATGTCAGGTTATAAAGCTATTCATAAACCTGCATTAGACAGTACTGCGGGGTGTAAGTGGCAATGGGTGAAAAACAACGCCTGCATTATAGTTATGCAGTTCCGTTATTCTAACTAGCAGAGAACAAAATTGACTCTCTGAATGAATATTTCTTTTTAACATGAGAAACATACATTAGGATTTAAATGTATGTTTGTGAGCTCACGGCAATCAACACATTCCTATCTTATTGCCACTAACTAATATCAGGTGAGACAAAATCAAGTCACCGACGGGGTCTGAGACAACACTTACACAACAATGATGCTACAGCTCATATTACTTTCTCTTTTTTGCCCCTCTGCCATATCAATAAGTGATGGAATGATGTATTGCGCAAAATAAAATGAACAGACCATCACGGATAACCCATTTGGGACTTATCTCCTATGTGCTCCCCAGAAGGAAAATAAAAAGTATATATAATCCCTCAAATAATCTCTCAGCAAAATTGGGCCCCTGCAGCGTAAACTCAAGGTGTTGTAGTGGTAAACACACTTGACCAGATAAGACCGGAATCTGATAATAAACAAGAGTGTGCATGTGTGCATGTGAATGTGCATTTTAGTGCGAGAGACAGACGGTAACAATAAGGCTTTTCAAAAAGAATATTTGGGGAGCAGCAGCAAGCGGCAGCTCTATGTCGGCTACATAACAGGGAGAATCAGGTCGAAAAATTGAGAAAATATGCAATCAGAGGAGATGGCCCAAGCCAATCCACTGTGGGAAGATTGGCAAAAGAAAGTAGAGAGAGATGTGAAAGATACGAGATGCCAAGATTGGAGCAGTCATTGTTCTGAATAATTTATTTGTAAAAAAGTTTTAGCCAGTTTCTGCTTTATCAGACCAAATAAATTGGACTGAGTGGGATTGCAGTATGTATGAAACAATTCATGTGAGCAATTCAAACACTGGACTAATGAAGAAAGAAAGCCACTCAAAATGGTCTCCCATCACCCATTTGTACCATGTTATTACTGTATGCTTTCCTATTGCTAACAAGTCTTTTGAAAGAACATTGTACTGTCTCCACTAAGTTAACTTGAGAAATGTATTTGCACCATAACTGCAGAGAACTGTTACTTTTACAGTTCTTTCTTAGCATGAAGGTAAGCTGAAGTATCAATTTAAGATGTGAATTGTGCACAAAACTGGGACTTTTTCTGGCTTAAGAGCTACCTGACAGTACCCTTCACCATGACATTGTGAGCAAATTGGAGAACAAACAGAAAGAACAGATGTACAAATAGAAAAATAGGGTCCTTCCAGAGGGCAGTGTGATTTAGCCTGGTTCCAGACCTCTGAACTGTCACACACATCTCAAATCCTTTCTGCGATTCAAAAAGGTTTTGTTTAGCCATGTCTGACATATAAAAAAAAACAGTCTGAGCCATCACTGTTTTAAATCACTTCAGATTTAAAACAAATATACTGCAAGAGAGACTAAATATAAATTAAACATGTCCATGATACCATACTTCCTAAGGGACTTTGCATATGTTATTTATATTTATATTACTTAGTGCTGATGAAACTCAAGTCTTATATAGAAACTCACCAACATGTGTGGTTAGAGAAGGTTACAATCCTGCCTGTGTACTACCTATTGTTTACCATATTGTCTAGACAATTGTCTTATAAGAAAAGACCAAATGTCCAATCAGTTGAAGGTAAGTAATGACTGAAAAGAGAGAAAGGTCTCTGTTGTGCGAGAAAAGTTCGAGAAGTACTGTGAGGCAACGAAGAAAACTATTCACCCAAGGTCTGATAATGTCTGCAGAATAATCAATGAGAGGAAGCTCTTTCAGAGACACTGCACTTAGTGTTTAGTATAATAGCAGCACAAACAACAAGTTGTGCAAGGCCTGACTAGAAACATGTATCACCATTATTTGTGTCGTCAAAAAACATACTCAGATTTTCATCTACACACCAACACACCAGCAAGGAGCATGCTCTTTGTTAATTACTGTTGTGTGATGGTTTCTTGTTTTTGCTTCAGTTGTTTCTGATGCTGTTTGACATCACACCAAACATGTGAATGGTGACACACAGGTTACCTGCCTGTTATTCATTTGTAATTGTTATTTAAAGTGGACCTATCATGCTATATTTGAAACATATATTGTAGGGCCATAGCTATACAAAACATGTCTGTGAAGTTTTTTTTTTAAATACCAAACAGTTCACCCATTGTAGCCATGCCTCATACTGCTCATACCCCTCTTTTAAAGCCCTGTTAGAGAAACGCGGATCTTGGGTCCTTAGCTAGAAAAAAAGAAGAAGAGGAAGCGGAGCTAATGCCTGATCAGAATTCTACCAGAGATAAAGTTAAATTCTGCTGTGATAAAACGCCATCCTGTTCTAAACCACATCAAAGATTATTTCTGAAATAGTATGGAGCTCAAATGCTTTTTCTCTTGCAGGTTTATCACAAGGTGAGTTCTTTTTTTATTTCCTGCTTTTTAAACACATAGCTCTACAGTACAGGTTAGCTCTGAGTGTTAGCGAGGCTTGCTAATGTAAACGAAGACGAGATTACGTCCAAAACACGTCAGGCATTGTTTCTGATAGCAACTTTCTGTGGGTCCGCTGCCGAGTTGACGTCAGTTCGGATGGAATCTGTATCCGCTCGTTGTACACCCGTTTTTAAAAGATTTGGGTACGGAGGAAAGGAGAGAGGGTTTTATTTTCTGACGCTGCGTGAGTTCCCCGACGCACCGGGGACACATACTGTATGTATGTCATATCACAAAGTGCATTTTGCATGATAGGTCCCCTTTAAGTCATATGTTAGTGATAATGAATGTGTTTTTAATCGACTGGACAAATATTCCTGCTTATGGCTTTGACTATAAAAACACGTTGCTGAGCCTTGAAGAGCATCTTGGATGTGGTAACATTTAAATATTTAATATACCATTTGAATATATGATCTAAACTTAGCAAAAAGGGTTGATTTGCATATTTTGGATATTCATCAGAAAAGGTCACACAGTGGATTGAATATACAGTTCAGTTCAGAGCAATGGTGCCATTGCAAGCTAAGAAATCCTCCATAGCCAAGAGATATTACAATTGATTTGTTTACAGGGAAACACATTATAAGTTACATTTCATTGAAATATAAAGCAAACCCCTCTCTCTGATTTGATTTAAATGGTGCACGGGCTTTTCATGTAATAAACTCCAGTCCAGCCAATAATCACACAGTTCTATGTAGGGAGAGAATAACACATGTTTTATTCCTTTGATCCATGCTTTGATTCTGGGAACATGAACAAATCTCTCCCAGCTTTAAACAACCTGACTATCTTGATGTTAATAACATGAACCTGGTGTTGCTTTGGTAACAATGCAGGATGCTGAGGAGAGTATAAAACTGCAGATTTATTATGCGCCTATCATTGTGGAAGCAGTGGCGGAGCTGGGGGGTGGCTGGGAGTGGCCACGGCCCCTCACCACGGGGGTCCAAACAATTTTAGAACATTAAGAAAAATGTTTAAGTAACCTTTCATCATTCATCAAGAATTAACATTAATAGGACGTTAAATTCATAATGTAATCACTAAACTTACAATTCATTTAACTTATTTTCTTCCAAAAGTTAATTATCCAAAGCCTCTGAACACCCCCCTCTATTTACATGTAATGGTTTGGTCCTGCCTCCAAACTCGGTGCAGTACCGCGGCACTTTCTACTTCTAGCAGAGACAGAGAGCATGTTAGGAGCAGGGATGCAACGACTAACAAAGTCAGGCTTTCAAAAGAGAAAAGAAAGGAGAGAAAGACAAGAGAGGGACTAAAGGGCGACAGTATGTCACCCAGTGTTTCAAAGAAAAGGTGGGTGTGGTCTATGAGTGGTGGAAATGTGTCTGTTAGCTAAGCTTAGTCCATTGTAAATAATAATTTGTATGTTTTTTTTTGTACTAAACTGACATTAAGTACTGTTAATATCTATACAGAAAATGCAGAGGTTTTTAATTTCACTACTCTTTTAGCTGACATTTAGTAAATGCAGGTAGATTTTTAGCAGCTATTCTTACTAAATCAGTTGTCCCTCCCCCTGGTGCCAGGACCAACAGATCCATCTCTAGACTTAGCAGCCCATAAGTGTTATATTTTCACAGCTCAGTGTCAGTAAATATTGTGCGGTTAGTATTGGACTACAAGATAGATTTAGGATAGCTTCAAGTAATGTTGTACAATTACAACCGGGGGCCTTACAGGGTTAAAGGCTATTGTTTATTGTTATTTACTTTAAGATGTTTATTCTTAACCTATCATTTCATTTAAAAAGTCTTATTTAAATGATGTGTGTGTGTCTCTGTATTCCTGATGATACACTGAGAGAATGAGCTCATAGTGCTGCTGATCACCATAAGCTAAACAGTCTGTATATTGCACTACATTTGTATAATGTAAGCTTCGTTGATACTTTGCCTGTGGGAATACGAATAAAATAGTTAGATATACTGAATATTATTTGATCTATTCCACCACTTAATCCCAAATAATGTAGAGGTGTCTTGTAGGTGCCTTAAATAACCCCTTATTTTCGCAGTGAGATGTATTTTATGTTCATATAATGATTTCAATGCCACCCCAAAATGATCACTGGTTCCATCCTGGCCACCCCACTGAAAATGTCCTGGCTCCGCCACTGTGTGGAAGAGCTTGTGTCATGGTTTTGGATTTGTTTTCATTTTCCACCTTTTGTTTTGAAATGTTTTCCTCCTTGTGTCTGTCTGATCCTACTTCCTGTGTTTGACTTCCTGTCGTTAGTTTCCCTCCTGTGTCTCATTGTGCCTCATTGTGTTCACCTGTGGTCCTTGTGTTTCTCCTCCCCTGCCCAGCTGTTTCTCCTCTTGTGATTACCCCTTCCTGTATTTAGTCTTGTCTTTTCCTGTGTTCTGTGTCGGTTCATTGTTTGTTTGTCCTCCCGTCACGTCACACTTAGTGTTTGTCTTTCCTGTCTCCCTCCATGTTGGTCAGGTCAGTTTTTGTATTGGATGCTACCTCGTACCTGTTTTTGGATTACCTCGTACCTGTTTTTGGATTCTTGTTTTAGTTCAGCTTTTGTTAAATAAAGCTCGCCTTTTGTTTCCTTTTGAAACCTGCTTTTCCTTTTTTAACTGCATTTGAGTCCTAATATTCCCGGACCCTAACAGCTTGTCAATACATATTAGCCAATTAATTCAATGTAAATCTTTCACGAATGCTCGACTGTAGCTTAGGAATTGTTTGCCTTCATTATACTTGAAAGATATCTCACCATGTCATACAGCTAATAATACTTTTATAGTCAAATATTTTCTAATAAATCCACTTGATTGGAACGTATCTCCACAGGGTCACTGTATACAGTATTTGCATGCATGCATGTTTACCCATGAATTGTCCACATCTGTCTGCATGCTTGCAAACACAGGCATGTACTCAATTATTCTCTGTAGTTGGTGTACACACACTTCTGTGAGTGCAGGCGCTGCTTATTAAACACAGGAAGAAACACGGTTGTTGTTTGATTAACATCAATACAAATTCTCCATCTCATCTAACTAACTAAGGCTATGGCCACACTGTGTTTTCTTGTCTCCCTCAATTTGAATCTCAATGCTCACTCCTTTCCACTCTGCGGCATCTTTAATAAAAGCTGTTTCTTGTCGGCGAGGGTTTCCTGTCTCTAGTGAGATGGTTAATAAAGCAGAGCTGTTCTGCCCACATCCAGAGGCTTTGAAAGCGGGGGGGGTTGAAGACTATTATTCAGTCAAGAAAAACAAGGGGCTTTACATACAGGCACCACGGTGGGGAAGCAGCAGTGAACTTTTCTTCCTGTTCTTTTTTTAATGTGTTTTTCTCTTCCAGAATCTAATAGCTTCCCTGGACCCAGACAGCTTCACATTAATTGGCCAAGGAGGCGATGCCAAGGCTATTCTGCTCAGGTCCTCTGGCGCTGCCACCGCCAACCCAATATAGACCTTGAAGTACGCTCTCTTCTCTCCATATGCATCTCCTTCATATTATCTCGCTTCCTCGCCTTTGTCTCCGCTACCTCCCAAGTATTTTCATGTGTGACTGTTTGTTTGTTTCTTTCATAAACACACAAACAAACAGCCTTGCACTCTTTCTCCTTCTTCTCATGCCTACATGTATTGATCCCTTTATTAACTTTCTTTCTCTTTTTTATTGTCCCCTTATATTCCCCATACTCTTGATGTTCCATATCTCCTCTCAGTCTCCCGAGTGTCCCTCCTTCTCTCCCTCTGTCAGGAGCATATTAAGAAGAGTCTTCATGGCAGCGGCTAATTTGGACCCGTGCACAGCGGGACTCTCACTGAGGCCGGCTCAGCAGGACATCAGTCAGAAGCACCCTGAGGATCTTATCTTCCCTTCTCCCTTTCCTTCGTCCATTGTTTGGAAGCAGAACTGAGAGAAGGACTTTGGCCCCACTTGGCAGAGGTTGTCAGACACCATACATGTTGAATAACTTCCCTTTCTTGTTCTGTCCACCCCCTGACGTCTTTAGGTTTGTGCTGGGGAGACTTTGAAGGGGAAGGCCACTACTTTTTATAATGTATTCCCTGCTGTGTTCAGTAAATGACTAAACCAATGAGTCATCAAATACTGCACCTCCCCGATGGGAGAGTTTTGGTCTACCATTACTTAATGTCTGATCTTTATTCTGTCAGACTACCCACCCCCCACTGTGTGTTTCATTAAGATGTAGTACCTATCCATTGAAAGAACATATATCCGTTGTCTCTCTGATATCCTGTGAAAAACGTATTCTTAAGACTGTGAGGGCACATATCAGTATTTAAGGACATGGACTGAGATAATACAAAGCTTGAGCGACAATATAATTGATTCGGGTAATGGCTCTGTCTACATCCTTTGCATGCCTTGAACTTGATGGGCTTTATTGTATATCATTAACTTATAATCGGGAAACGCGTCCAGAAAATATACATAGAAATAGTCAAGACACACAGAAATGTTGTTTTTTAATGCACATTGCCGTCTGGGTTGCTAGTATGGATTTAAATTTAGATGTACGTAAATCTATCTCCTTCATGCTGATGTATTATGTATGTCAACAGCTGGGATTGCAAGGACACAAATTACAATTACTGGCACTTTTGTATTTCACATTAAATTACAAACATATGCGTCAATAGAATTCTGATTCTGATTCAAAGTACAACTTTGTTTTTACAATTTCAATCCCTACTTTATAATTACCCATTAGTCGATTGCACTTCTAACAAAAACTTTAGTTGTTTAATTGTCCTTAAATGGAGAGTACAAAATCCCCCTCCCCAAATCCTACTATTTTTCATTCTGAGATGTGATTGTCCGTGTGGACCTGCCCAAGCGGGAGATGTCATGAGGAAATATTAAATAAATAAGACATCTCTTTTTTCCTGCCCTTTGGCCAGACTTTGAAGGATGCCTTGGAGGAAGTCTGGGCCACTCATTTTTTGAATGACCTCGAGGTTGTCAGAACTCTGTGGAGAGACACACAATAGACTCTTTGATTCATGACGTTGGTTTAGTTTTTGAGATTGCAATCCCCTTTAGCATTAATCTTATCCAACTGCTGTCTTATTTTCTAACATACTCAAATAACAGTTGAAAGCATGTCTTCTGCCACCACTTCTAAAATGTTCTGCAGACATTCGACTGGCACTGAAGTAACATTGCTAGGACCTTGCTACAGCTCAATGAAACAATGCGTAGTATAGCTGTGTTTACTTTTACATTTTGTAAACAGTTTCGGAACCTCTTTGAAAACATAGTCAGCGTGAGGCTCATGGAGCAGGACAAATGATAGTCATATAAAGGCAGACCAATGAGTTGATATGGCCAAACAGGGATTGATATATTGACTGAACAAATCGGTTACTTGGACTGAGTTCATGTATTTCCCTGGCTTGAATATAAGATGAAAGGCAAAAGAAACCACGACAGTAAACAACAAAATATCAAATATTTAGGGTGTTGTATCTTGTCTGAACTTGTCTTTCAGAACACATACAAAATCTTGTTGTCAGTCTTTCAACATCATTGTTTTATGCCATGCAGTAGTCTGATGTACCGAGCCACCACAACAAATAATGTGTCACTGTCCTAATACTTTCCAATATGTCTCCCCTGCTGTGTGCCTCTCAACTTCTATAATATCTCTCAAAAAATACTAAGGGGAGTTGACAGCTCAGTCTCCTTAAATGATAAAATATAAAAACATGTTAGTCGATGTCAGCCGTTGCTCAAAGTCTTGCATCCCTGTAGAGCACAGAGTCATTCAGTCCATTTATTTTGAAGCACAGAAACGCTTAGCTTAGTCACAAGCCTGCGCAAAGGCAGACGCGCCACGGACCGACAGCTATCGATCAGGGAAAGGCTTTCAGATGTTTGAGGGAGAGGTTCCCTGGAAAGCATCACTAACAAGATCTGCTTTCGCCCCTCTGCAGCCTTTGATTCATTGGCATCGGGGAAGGAGAGGAAGACGTAAGAGATGTGCTATTGTAAATGTGGGGTTTAGTGTCACAATCAATGAAAACAGCAGCAGCACTCCTCTCTTAGAGACTCACCCTGACACACACACACACACACACCGGTTCCCCAAGCTAAATCGTTTTTTTGGAGTAGGAGCAACGGAGAGACGAGGGTATTGAGATCTAATCAAACATCCTAACACTGAGCCTGTGTATTGACCAGAATTTAAAGCCAGAATTAACCAGTGTTCTTTCCTTGTTAGTTCAATGCCTTGGAAGAAAATAGATGTTTCAAATGAGGACGGGTGGAGAGAAAAGAAAAGCAGATGGACAAGAATTCACATTAGATGAGAGAAAGTATAGCCGTCTTCTGTCAATCACTCTAATTGTTATGTACCACATTAACATAGCCAAGCGTGGCAGGCTGAATATTACATTTACTTACAGTGGATGAAAAACATATGAAAATACTTATTAAAAAAAAATCCAGCTTCATCGAACAAGATTAATCATCCTTGTTGTAGGCTACTATGAATACGTTAATGAAAGTCCTCAAGTCTAACAAGTTTTTCTCTCTTTTCCGAAGGTTAATAACACTTTAATGAAGTGAATTCTTCCTCATATAAAGTTATAATTACATATTTAATAACAAATCAAAAGTTAAAAAAAGAGAAAAGTAGAAAGAAAATGAACAATGACAACTTTTTTCTTTAATTACTTTATGGAACATTAGGACACAGGGTGATGATTGTCTTCCCTTTCACAAATGTTATGTTTGGAAAGTGCCTTGGTGTTCTTTTGTACGATGGTGCTGTTGAAAAAGATAATACAGAGATTGCACCTTTTTAGTTAAATCTTTATTGGCCTTCTCTATGCTCTGTAATTAGGCGAAACACCCTCCATGGAAGGACCACACAAAATGTAACCTAATTGGATTTCAGTTTTGAGAGCTTTATATGACAATGTTTGTTTTTTTTTAAGTTTGAGGGCTATTGTTATATCAAAACGCCTACATTATTTAATGTAATATCAGTGAAAACTCATGAAGTCTGGCATACAGTTGTTGGGGGCAAAGGTCAGTGTTTCTGTTACACTGTATTCATTTGTTAATGTTGGTTTTACATACAATTATGTAACAAACCACCTGACCATGACAAGTCCTGTGTACCTATTCTTGTTTGTTTTTGTTTTTATCCCATGCTCTCCTGTTCTCTTTGAAATAAATTGTGTAAAAAAGCGTTTTTTCCTTTCCACATTCAGATGAAAATATTGGTTTCCTCTTCTCCTCCTGTTCTACGGCAGAGCTACTTGGAGGCTTCCTCCTTCACTCTACCAAGGAGGTAGGAAGCAAGACAAGGGAACTCTTCTTGGGTTTTGAAGAGCAGCAGGGTACACTTAAAGACACAATAAAACTAACAGTACACTGTACATTTACCAGCAGCACAACAACATTAATGCTAAAGTCAACAACTGTCGGCTGTCTCTTTCTCTTTCTGTCAACCTCTAAGCACAAACTATGCAAATATCTTTACACTACTCCTATAACAAGACAGAAGCTTATAATCGGTCCAACAGTCTAAACCATCTAAAAGAACGTTGACGTTGTGTGGCACACAGTCATTAAACCCATTGTTGATACCCAATAATTAATTAACTTTACCCTAATTACAGCTCTTAACTAATCATTGTTAGCATTTGACTTCCGACAACATTAGCATGTCCTTAGCAAATCTCTTCATCTTAAATACATTTGTTAGCACTGTTCGTTTAACTTTATTATTGTATACAACAAATGGCATTTTCCTTTGTTCACTTTTGTATTTCCTTCAATCCACTTGTAAACTCTGCCACGTTGCAAGCAGAGTTAGACTAATGAGTGGTTCGCTGGGGATGTGGATGTGTCAGGGAGGAGGACAGACATCTAATTAGTTGCTTTCTATCTCTTGGGAAGGGAGGGGTTTCTAAGATGCTGTCCCTGCTTCCTAATGAGCGCACTGGAGACCACCGAGACAAGCCCTCTCTAGCTAGACCAGCGGTACACGTTTCTGCCCATAGTACACTTCACGAACCACAAACTGTTTGTCCCTAAAGGTCTTCATTCATTGTTCCTCTTCTTTAACCTGTGTCATCTTCTCTCCTTCAGGTATTATATTCTCCCTGCCCACCACTATCCAACAATACAAAGTCACTCTTCAAGAGTTGGAGGGCTCTTTTTTTACCCTGGAGACTCACACACCCACCGACACACACAAAATCCCTGCCCAGGTATTGGAGACAGCCCCACAATAAAATGCCTCATTATTGCTCCAATGTGCCAAGTGAAGCATCAATACACAGCTCCTTAAGCTTTACATAGGTAGTTTTAATCTGAAGTAATAAGACCATTGAAGATAATAAAGTACTTTAATGTCGGAGCGTACTTGTAGAGTCGATTACCTTTTCAGTTTGAAGGAGAGCAGCAGGATCATCATCATCTGTTGACTTGCACAGGGGAAGGATCTGGGAGGAGAGAAATAATTCACCCGACTCTGTACAATAGATGGCTTGGTGGGCTGTGTTATGCTGGGGTTTGATTAAAATGCCTATCATTAAAAGGTTCCCTCCAGTTACTAATCAAGGCGATGTCGATATCTTGGAATTAGCTCGCCAAACACTCTTGCCCTGCTGTTTTTCACTCAAGCTCTTACTTCGTCTTCTCTCTAATTTCCTTCATCAATGCTTGACTCTTCCTCTCTGTAACTTTCCCTTCATATTTCAAAAGTCACCTTGCTCTCTGTAATCCTCTATAACTCCCCCTTCTTCTTTTCCTCCCCCCACTTTTCTTTTCCATCCTCTTTCTATGTCCATCTCTTTAGTGTTGCCGCTGGCATTGGTCTGTTTCTTTGCTGGCAAATTAACCGGGAGAAGGAAGTCCCAGCGGTGCCAGGCTGCGTTAAGCTTATGTAACAACAGTTAGTCAGCTATACAGCCATTGTTAGAGACAGGGGGCAACTGGTCATGGAATTAAAATGTAACATGCGTTTATATGTCTTTCGTTAAAGTTGTAGTAACCTTCACTTGGGCTTTGTCAACTGGCAGTGGTTGGTTGGCGGTTTCAGCTTATGGGAAATATTAAAAGTGGGCTGTGCCACATGCGACCAAATCAATGTCATAAAGACTTCATTTTATGCTCTGTAGGATACCCTTTGGTTCCAATTAAGACGACTCTTAAACAAACAGACAGTAATGTGCAGGGCCGTCCCTGGCCAACGTGGGGCCCCGAGCGACATTGTGAGATGACTGAAACTGTCTTTTCGCCGACATCTCTTCACCTGCACTCGTGGCCATATCAAAGCCGTGATTGGTCAGATGTCGATTCATTGCAGCGGTGTCGGGTTACAGACGTGCCCCTTGTCACCTCTCACTCTTGCGTACAACTGCGCTGAGAACTGCGCACAAGCCGAGCTCATAAGCCGAGGCCCCCTGCACGAGGCCCCCTGCACAATGTGAGGCCCCATGCAGCCTGCATGTTCGGCCTGTAGGGAGGGACGGCCTTGGTAATGTGCTTCTTTCCGACCACAATTTGTTGAAGGCCTCGAACTGTTTCAACATGACAATGCATCTAAACACAAAGCGAGGTTCATTAAATGAAATGCTTTTCTGAGTTTTGTATGGGAGAACTTGACGGCTTGAACAGACCCCTGACCTAAACTTAATTCAATGCATTTGGGAGGACTCAGACAGTTATCCCATCGCTTAGCACGCAACTTCACTAATGTTTTTGTTTCTGAATAGGAGCAAATCACAGGAGAATGGCTAGAAAGCTAATTTAAGACGCCATTGAGGTTCAGGTTAGGCCTGCCGACTTTATTTTTCTTCGTATTCAAAGGTCTTTTGTCTACAGTATATGACTGCCTGTACTGTACATGTTTTTGTAACATATCTTTGTCATCTACATAAACATATTCATATCAATTCAGGACTACAATTGTGTTGGCATCTCTGTATTATCTAGGTTTTGAGCCCTCTGCTAAGTTTTAAATAAAAACTATACACATGTTTGCCTTTACACCTTAGAATAATCTATTAAGCATATTATATAACTGTAAAGCTCAATAAAAGTTTCCTATTTACCTATGGCTGCTGCTGCTTTTAACATTTTAGGGGACAGTCGGCAACGAGAAATCAGTCCGGAAAAGAGTGCGGGAAGGTCTTGCATCTAGAGATCAAAGAAACAATCTGGAAAAGAGGAGTAGTGAGGAAGGAGCTTAAATACCAGGCTAATTGGATGTGATGCAGGTGTGTGAGCAGGTGAGCATGATCAGGCTGATGAGAGGGTCGGAGAGTGGAACAATGCAGAGAGACTGCAGACTGACAAGTTCTACTGATATAAACAGTGTACTTTATTATCACATTGTTAAAGGAGAATTGTAGTGACCACATTCAGAGATCTCATTTAAAATGTTAACGATAATTTTATATGCTCTCTCAAGCACAAAGCCCTCCGTCAAAATGAACAAAATCCCCAAAAAAAGATTGTAGACAGCAGTACTCTAGTGGCTTTTCCCTTTATGCTTTATCAAACTGTCTGTCACTGCCTGACCTTTCTTGTGTATTCAATAGAGCATTTTAAAAGGTTTCCACCACAATCCATGCACTCTCTTTGTAAGATCATGCCCTTCACTAACCGCAGACCACAGGCACCGTAACTCCCATCAGAGCTTCACTCGTCCCTCTCCTCTATACCCAGTTTATACGAATGCTAATCTCACTCTCTGCGACAGACACACAGGGGATGTAGTGGCATCAACAAAGAGACTCGGATCCTGTCGACTGATCTCTGCGTCCTTTTGTGTTGACACTGTTTTCGTGCGCTGTGTAAAAAGCTACAAAGGTTTTCTGCTTCACACTCTGTTGGCTAATTGCATCAAAGCATTTGGAGACTGTTGTCTCAGCCCCTGTGTTTCTACAAGCATCAAAAGGAGAGCGCTCCAGTATGTGGAACCTGTGCCAGATATCATATATCCAGAGTGGAGGGGCGCGAGAATGCAGAGCTCAGGAATGTGTGACGGTGGCATTTGTTTGTCTCCCTCTTGTAATACAAACACAACCTGACAGAAAAATTTATAAATTCATTTTCACTCTCGTCTCTCGAAGAAATAAATCAGCATGACGCATTATTTGTTACAATTAACATTCATGAACTGAAAACACAAAATAGAGAAAAACAACACCCAGAGAGCACTGTAGAAGCAATCTGTTAATCACTATGGAGTCACGCTATAAAGCAATACCTGCCACTTTGTCTATTTGACTAAAATGTACACATCATGCTGTATTGCAAAAGATCTCAATTCAAGGGAGAAGTTGAGTCATTTTCTCGTAGACCTTTACACAACTGGACTTCATTCTGCAACCACCCCCTGCTGGGAATTGTGCACATTTTAGATACGTTTGCATCACTTTTGGGCTCTTGTGTTTGCTGCTTGGCTCCCATCCATGTCTAAGCATACAAACAGTTTCTCTGCCCAAGTGTACTCATAATGTGTATTCAGATACAGTATACTGCACTCTATACTCTCTGTGTGTACGTGTTGAAGCAGGGTGGGCCGAACGGAGCTAAAATGCTGGCAGTGTCTGTTCGTTCAACCATGTGACATGATTTATGTGCGAGACGCAGAGTGTAAATGTCCTGCCTGTGACCAGCAGACCAAACAACAGACCAAACCTGAAGACCAACAAAACTCATTATACAGTATTCTCCAACCATGTTACACTTCACTGTGGTTTCTTCCATCCGTTCTCTCTGCTCTCTTGTCTATTTATCTCTCTCTCTCTCGTTTGATTTTTTTCTTCCTCTGTCATTCTTTCACTTTGTTTGTACCTATTCTGTCCATGCTCTCTTTTTGTTCCCTCTACACTATGGTAGATGTACCCAGTTTATAGTCACAGCCCTCTACTTTACTGTATGTTGCCTGAAAACGAATGTACATTTGTTAACAGTCTTATTCACCAACACTCATTGCGTACACATTTGAGCTGCAAGTGCATTTTATTTGTTGTAAACCAAATGTACCCATCCACAACTCTCATCTCTAACCTTATCCCCTCGCTACATGATGGGCACTCTACTTTCTGAATTGTATAATCTGAAATCATCCAATTAAAATGCCATTGTGTATTCCTTCTGCCATTGAAATTGCACTGAAGAACTTTAATTCATAAATACTTTTTATTATATTATGTTATGTCTTAATCATTGGAAGCATATGGGTTCAAGAACTTCTCAACATTCAGCCGACCTTGCAATAAATGGACAACCTCCTATATCTTCTAAAGATGCGTAAAGTCTGCTCTTTCTTAACAGACATTGGTGAAAGAATAACATTTTACAAAGGTAGAACGGCAAAAGAACATTGTAACAACAAAACCATTTGACAAATAATATACTCTATCTGCTGAAGAAGGTCAGAGAATATGTTGAAAGCTCCAATTCCAAACTTTCTTTGTTGTCAAAGTGCAAAACATTGACCCAGAAACCTATAATCTCAAGATTTTACTCAAAACTGTACCCCTAATTAAAGAATACTAGGACAATTAAGATGAGAGGAGAGGAACGGTGACAGGAGATAGGAGTAGATAAGGGAGGAAGAGGAGAGAAAATAAATGATATGAAAGTAGATTAAGACCGAGAGGGATGTCAACGTCCATGTGTCCAGGTGTAGAGATGATGGGAGTGGCAGATTGTGTGTGAAAATTACTCATCGGCATGCTGAATATTTATGAGGCGGACGGATGCAAAGGGAGGATTCAAAGTCTAGGTGCGAAAGTGAGAGACGGACGCAGGGAGGAAATTGGAAGGGACAGAGCGTCTCAGCTGATGGATAATGACAGCCCCAAGTCCAAATACATACTTTTTTTTAATGTGCATTTTGATTTGTAAAGTTTTACATTTCTGCTGGTACGGGCCAACCCCTTTGAAGCGAACTCAAACACATGCATAGTGGCACATACTGTATAGCAATTTCAAAATTAGAGCAGCAAGTTTCCTCTGGCAGATAACCAGTTTGAGAGAGAAGCATCTGGACAATACTGTCCCAGAGGCCCGAGTACTGGCAACTAACTGAGGAGTCCCCACTGTGTCTGAAAACAGAATACAGCTCCCTGTCCAGAATAAAACATCAGTCAGACAACCATGGCCAACTCACATGCCAACAGAGCGACACAGATAGACCAGGATAGAATTAGGGGATGAAAGAAAAACTTGTTAGACTTGGTGTGACAAATGCAACTTGTTTGTGTGGAAAAGCCTTTTTCAACTAACCTTTTCTCATCATTTCCTCTTTGTTTCTTGATCAAGATTAATGTTGGCTGCACACTAAAGAAACCAAACAGGGTTACCTTTTCCCATGTGTGTGCAGATCGGGACAACATGGTCATAAATTATGTTTCTTAACTAACACAAATGATGTGGCATTACC
Organism: Gobionotothen gibberifrons; assembly: GCA_943591055.1. Taxonomy (NCBI): domain Eukaryota; kingdom Metazoa; phylum Chordata; class Actinopteri; order Perciformes; family Nototheniidae; genus Gobionotothen; species Gobionotothen gibberifrons. The sequence continues at coordinate 547,701 of CALSBZ010043654.1, read as the reverse complement.
TACTTACACAATACTGTCATGCACTTAAAATGAATTACCTTTGCTAAGACTGCTCCGCTGTATGCTTGCATGAATTAGCAGAGATGTGAAGAAGAGACAGTAAGAGCGGAAGACATCCAGTGGACTGAAACAAAGTCACATAAAGACAGATAGATAGAATGAGGACAGCTTGGTTTCGGACCAAGAGGAGAGCAGCAGCTGTTCCTGTTTCCTGCTCGCTCTGTGCCGAGATACCAACACAGCGTGGCAGCACACCCAGGGGACAAACCAGAAAAAGGCTCTTAAAACAAAACCCAATCACCCAGCTGTATCACTAATAGGCTTGCTCAGGTGTACTCTATTAAGTCTGCCATCTGTACTCACATCTAAAACCCTGCACATATGTGTTTGAATCAAGCTTTTACATACTAAAGAGATTTCTTTTTTCATGTCGCTTTGTTGTAGCCAATTTACTACTGTTCATGTATTATCATCTAGATTCTTTGTATCCAATCTTTCTGAAACAAGGCATGAGCTTTACATTTTTACGATCACATCTTGTAAAATATGATGTTAATAGGATTATTTTCTCTGCTTCTACGTTGTGCTGAAGACAGTGATCATAGCCTGACACGGACATTAAAACTCTTAAAGGTGAGGTAGGTAATTTTGGAGAAACCAGCTCGAGATCGCTAGAATTTGAAAATACACAGCCGGAAAAAATCTGCCACTTCCTTACAGAGCCCCTCCTCCAACACACACGAATGTGCACATGACCAATGAGGGCACGAGATAAGTTTGTGCACAGATGGAAGGCTGACAGGCAGGTCGGCCATCCAGTTACTTTAGCCGGGCCGGCTAAAATGATTGGTCGTGCTTTTTACAGTACTACGGCTTCCACAGATGACATTTTTTTATGGATTTTTTGTCAAAGCACTGAAGATATTCATTGCTATCAGGATGTTAAGAGCATTCCATGGAATATAACAAAAAGTGTTTCTCGAGCCGGTTTCTCAAACTTACCTACCCCACCTTTAAGTAAGGCACAATGTATTCCTATACTGTACAAGAATAAAATATCAGCTGATTGTGTAAAACCAGCCCTGCTATCAGCAACAATATCTGCATCTATGACTGATGCTGTAGTCAGATAAATGATATGTAATGTAATGCATGTAGAACCATGTCTTCTGTTTCTATATAGTTTTTTTTTTTTAAATAACTCGATATGCTCATGTGCAGATGATCTAAATATAAGGTATAATTATAGCCAGCCATGTACACTAAAGAAAGAATTAAAGACATTTGAGTAACAATCTCCGAAAATGTCCACCGTTACCTGTAAACACAATGTTTTGGCTTTGCCACGTTTTTGTCCACGTTGAAAAATGTTCAATGTTGGCTTTTTTCTTTTGGTGCACCTGCACATGTTTCTTTTAACATAAAAAAAACGTCTAAAATTCACCTCAAATTCTGTCTGAACAAATCTTTGAACTAGAACAAATACTTGATTTCTCTGCCCTGAGGGCATATTTGAGTAAACCTACCATCACATCCAATACAATAATAACAATAAAGCTTTATTTATATAGCACTTTTCATACAGCACGTGCAGCTCAAAGTGCTTTACAAAATGGCACACATCTCAAGTTAAAGATAATCCACAAGAAATTCCCTGCATTAGCTCAAATGTTTTTCTCCACAAACTCATCAGAGAAATATCAGGCTCTTTAGCTGCTAAATGATCCCCGTTGTTCACGAGCTAATCACTACCTGTGTCTCTCTGCCATTTGCTGCTCAGCAGGTTGTATACAGTCAATGGCTCCGTTTTTTTTTTTTTTTTTTGGAGGGGGGGGGGGGTTTCTATACAACTTTGCATGCTGGAGCCCAAAATGTCGCATGGTGTCAGAAAAGTTGCGGACCCGAACACCAAAACATTGAGTTACTACCATCATAAAAATGGCTGTTGCTGACAGCCGAGTGGAAAAGATATACACTTTCCAAACATGGAACACTGTCTTCGGAATATGACAGTATATCCTTATTATCAAGAGGACCCATGTCAGAACCGTCAAATTGCTTAAAGTGTCGAGCTATCTGTGGAAATGTATTAAGTAGATGTTGATCCGATGCTCAGCTCTCCAGATTTAGAACTTTCTCGCTTGGCCACATACAGTAATAAACATAGGGAGCCTGTTTTAACCAGCACATTATGAACCAATTCCAAAAAGGACATTGTTACGCTTAACATAATGTTAATTATAACAGTACTTGGTCACTATCTGTGCATTCATTTACACCCATTCAGTAGCCAAATGCTGAATCGTTTTGGCTGTGGTTGGGGGCTCACAGGCTGTCTCACTTTTACCCTGGCAGGTCTCAAGATTGTTTTCAAACTTGTTTTTCTTATTTTAAAACTTCCTGAGCTGCTAACATTTTTAATTGACTTGGGAAATGTGGTGTCCATCAGCCACTTTACATTCCCCGGTCCTAATATAACTAAAACTGCCTTGAGGAAAACAGATACGGGAGGCTTCTATACTGTATGTGAAAGGGAAAAGTTGGGAGAAAAAAACATTTACCATAACTTTTGACTTTTAAATAGGTTTTTGTTAACAATTAGTTGAATACATGACTGGACATTGAGCTCTGTGCTCCTGGGATAATAATATATCACATTTTATTTTTTTGACATTGGCTACTTAATTTTGGAGAAACCGGCTCGAGTGCGCTAGAATTTGAAAATACTCAACTGGAAAAAATCTGCCACTTCCTTACAGAGCCCCTCCTCCAACACACAGGAACGTGCACATGACCAATGAGGGCACGAGATAAGTTTGTGCACAGATGGAAGGCTGACAGGCAGGTAGGCCATCCAGTTACTTTAGCCGGGCCGGCTAAAATGATTGGTCGTGCTATTTACAGTACTACGGCTTCCACAGATGACATTTTTGTATGGGTTTTTGTCAAAGCACTTAAGATATTCATTGCTATCGGGATGTTAAGAGCATTCCATGGAATATTAAAAAAAAGTGTATCTCGTGCAGGTTTCTCAAACTTACCAAGTTAAGGTTAAAAACCCTTTATATGCAATATTATGTCCCAGAATAGATACGAATTAGAAAAATAACTCTCCTACTCTTTGATACATCTATTTCTTTTTTAGTGCTTGCTAACACAGTGATACTACAGTTTTATCTTTCATATCAAACACAGCAGGATGGGACTATATCCCCAAGAAAACCCCATTTTCATCACAACTGTATGCAATATAAATGAGCACAGAGAGTCACTTAAGAAGGCAGAGATTCAACCTTATAATGAGTCATTTTCCTGGGATCATTATTAACGGGAGTTATCAGACCAGTTCAAATGTAAAATAAAGAAATGAGTCTCACCTCAATGTTATCTTAAGTATTACAGTTTGACTCGTTATTACCACCAAAGGGCTTAGGAACAGTGACCTTTTTTACTTCTGGTCTATCAGAAAGTAATTGCTATGAAACTTGAAGCTGACCCTTTGAGAGAAAGAAAGAAAACCATTGAACCACTATTCCAAATGATCTACTTACACATTTATGGATACCTACCTAACTGAGGCCCCTTTGATGCATCTGCAACTTCCTTTACTTTACTTTGGCTATATGTTGGTGTGCTCTTTGTTTTGATAACTTCATCTAATTTGAAATGTTGTCATATGAAGACAAGCAAAACATTGAAAGAACCCTTTCACGCATAGAGGCTACAGTGGACAGCTTTTCAAAAGGTGTTTTCTTGTATATGCATGGGTTTTGATGGCATAGTTGCACCATCAGCTACTACATAGGACCCTATTGCATCATCCCATACACTGCCACTCAGTGGAAAGTCAGTGAGTGCATGATACATTTCTTTAAACCAAGATGGAGGACAAAAAGCCGGATGGACCGTGGCCGTTTCTCAATGTCGAGTATACCTGCTGCAGAGCCACTATTTAAAGTATACTACGTCATCAAGTGGCGCCGAATGCTGGGCATTTAACATGAATTTAAACAGTCCTTCGGCGCCACTCGATGACGTAGTATACTTGAAATAATGGCTCTGCATCAGGTTTACTCGACATTGAGAAACGGCCCGAATCACATCGATATCTTGCCAATCTTTGTATGGAAAGCACCATAACAATGTTGATTGTTGAATTATGATTAACCACCTGTCCACTAAAGTGGACGTCATGCATCACTGGCTATATTTCAACTACAATTGATATTGTTACTGCTTCTGTTGTTCTTGAAAATACTTCATTTGCAATATATTTTTGGGCCTTAAATCAATATACTTATGTTATTATAATGTAATTTTAAGTTTGCACATCTTTATTTATCATTTTTTCCAAATGTACATGTCTTCAGTTCAAACTCTAATGCATACTGTCCACCTGAATGGACATATAAAACATTTTCTTTCTAAATTTGAAAAAACTAGAAACTAAACTAAACTAAATCTTGTTTTTCATGCCCCAAGAGCAATAAAAACACTTCCTGAGTGAGGCTTTCATAATTCATGCTTGAAAGGGTTGATTATAACGATGGTTACTTTTTGAAATGGGTGTATTTCCGTCGATACATAATATACAACAAAAATGTATATCTTCATATTGCTCATATTTTGGACTTGTTTATGATCTCCATCTCAGCTCATTTACCTTGTTCATTCTTTTAGGTTATTTGAAGCTGACAGAACTGCAATTACAAAATGGTCGTACAATGTCAATTATGGAACCTTGATGAATTCTAGTATGGTATGTGACAACAAGAGATTAATTATCTTTAACTGTAGGCATGTTTCATCATTGTCCTTAACAGTACAGATGAAGCACTTAATTTCGGACAGTTTGAAACGCAAGGGCAGTGATTGGTAAGTGGTCTGCCCTCGCTCAAGGGAAAGCCTCCAGCTTGACTTGAGCCCGCCCCCGTTATAAATACATGTAATTATAATGAAGCCAGCTGCAATGGATCATTGAAAACCTGAAATTGAAATTCTGGCAACGCCCTCTTGGAAAATAGTGGGAGGGCTTGACCTTCCTCGAAACTGGTCGTAGGCAGGAACAGGTAAGCTGGAGTCCGAAATTAAGTGCTTCATCTGTATGTAGGTCAGAGTTTGAGTAAGAGTCGCCCTAATTCTGAAAAGTTTGGTGTGTGAGCCCTGTATTGACCTCACAGCATATGTAATATTTACAGCTATTTATGTCATTTTACGACATGATCTTATCGCACGGTGCCAGCATGTTGTGAGTATTGTTGTAGTGGATGATTAGTGGATTATTAATTAGACCATAGTACTCCCCCAGGTAATGATGACAGGAGTGTGATGCCAGGGTTTTTGAAGACACTTTCTTGTCCATGCATTTCCAGGAACTAAAACTGCATGACAACTCTTCTCTGAACATGGCTTTCTTAGCGTTTTGCTATTAAGTTACACAGATATCTCAAAGGACTTACAGGCTGCTTCCTGTCAGTGATCAACAAGCATTGTATGAATATAATAAAAAAAGGTTGCAAATGTATAGTTAAATATGTGGTTTCTATTCCTTGAGGGTTTTTTGTTTTTTCCTCTGATTTCATTAGAAGAGCTTGTCCCCCTAGGGCCCTGAGTTGTTGACTGATTACAGATTCTGTCGACAAGCTTAGCATCAGTTTGAACTGTGTGCATGGTTGCATAAACACCCATTTCATTATACTCTGACAGGAACTCAGACACAATATGTGCCTGCGTCACAGAGACTTCTCAGCCTTCCTGGGTGGCAGCGTTGTCAGTTAGCATTAATAGAGAAGTCCTTTACAATGTTTGTGTGATTATTCTGCAACTCAACAAACAACACAACCACTGAATCAAGAAGTGTGTTTTTTCACTCATTTTCCTTTGTTTAGTTTACTGTCTGTTGGTTTGCCCTAATATTTACCGGGAATCATTTTCTGTCTCCTTATTGTGGCATTTGCATAACTGTTTTGGGGCCTCTCTTGGATTGAATCCATTTGAATCGTACCCATAGCTCTATGAACACAACTTAAACAAATGTACTGCAGGCTTATCGCGTAACTTTACGCAGAGGAGTGAGTGTCAACAATACCCTGGTTTTGTTGTGACTCGACAGATATGTTAGGTTAAGTTATGTTTTTACTCTAGGTTACAGTCGAATAGTCAATTTAGCTTAGGAACCTTCCTAACGGAGGGAAATTACCCGGAAGTACCTCAGTAGCAGCCATGATAAGTGCCGTTCGAATTCGTCTAAATGATAGGAAAGGAGGTTTCAAACTTCCTTTATAACCTCCTTTAGCTTAGGAACCACTGGACCTCCCTCACCAAGAGGAGAGGAGAAAATGCTGCCCCACAATGCCTTGCAGCTGCAGCATTTGCCGTCACACAACAGTCTGCCATTCACGGAAACAAACGATTATGACGGAGAAATTATATCATGAAAGTTATGGTGCTTATTAAGCTTTTTAAAACGTATGTGGTAAGTTGCCAAAGTGCTTTGTTTTTAACGTTCATCAGTATTATAATCAAAAAGAGAAATATGAACGTTAGTTTTTACTGAAATGATCAAATAAAGTCAACATTTCACAGTCTTTACAGAGCTGTGTGGGTTTTGTTCAACTTTTAAAAGATGTTTGAATGGTGATATACACAGTGATAGATGTTAAGGACTAACGTTTATAATAAATACATTTGTATTTATTTTAAGATCTTTTCATACAATCATACGTATTGGGATCATTTGTATTAATGTGGACCGGAGGGAGAGGGGGACGAGCATAAGTTTCACTTTCCTTTTTTATTTCAATTCCAACTTTGGTCATGAAGAATATGTTTCTCTGTTGTCCACGTTCATAAAGCATAAAGCAACAGCATCAGAGCCCGGTGCAGAGTCTCTAGATGAGTTTACAGTAGTCCCTCGTTCTTATTAAACATCCATGTTGTAGTCCGCTGTATAGAAAACTGTGGTTTCCATGGTTTCCCCACAGCAGCAGACGCACAAAAGGACGTCCGCTGGCGCATCATAAACACGTCGGATAGTGAAAGTGCAGTCGGATTCTCTAAAGTACTGCAGTCTCTTCTCCTAAGTCCTTTTGAATTCTCCTATGCACTATCCCTTAACCCCGTGACGTTTCACTCAGAGGTCAAGGAATAGACGATAGGGTTAGAACTTAGGAGCTGATTTTAAAACTATTCGACTGCAACCCTAGTCTTGTGTTTTGATCTTGTCACTTCCTGTTTTTATTTTGAAAGTAATCCTTCCTCTCATTCCAGAACCCACATTTCCTGCCTTTGTGTGTTTCTCGCCAGTGAGATTGCTTGGCCCTGCCCTGATAGGGCCCACCTGTGCCCATCCCCCTCACCTATATATAGCCTTTGTGTTTCTTTGTTCCTTTGTCAGTTCGTTATGTTTCATGTCGTGAGAACCTGGGCCTTTTCGACTCCTGATACTTACCTTGAGATTTAGACCTTTTGCCAAGTGAGTTTTTGTGTTGATGTACAAGTTTTGGCTATTTAACTACTTTCTATTTTTTGAAAGTACGATTTAGTTTTTGTTATTAAAGAACATTATATTTTTGGACAACTGTCTTCGAGTCCTGCTTTTGGGTCCTGTGTCCTGTGTCTCGGTTCATAACAGGTTTTGAGTCAAAATCTCACAAATCGGTATTTGCTCTATAACTGTTGATTTATAAATAATCAAGCACTGTAGAATACCCACTGAATCAATTTAGACTAATTTTAATAGGCTAAACAGCCTTAATATTAGTATGTATTCATACTAATGACTATAAATGTTCCATTGAGTAATACGATTGTGTTTCCTCCTTAGCATGGAAAAAAACATATTTCATTCATTTAAATGAGACGTATCACTTTCTCAAAAAACAAAGTCTTATTTTTGGGGATTTTAGTGTATCTTGTGCTTGATATTGCAAGACGTAAACATATCACAATAAATTGATAACATCTTGGATATTGGTTTCTGGAAGTCTCTAATGTTCACGGAAAAAAACCCTCAATAGATTTCTGGATGGAAAAACAACTGAATTATGTTCAGTATTTGTGAAGGAGCATAGGTCACAACACATTTGACATATAAAGATTTAATGTATGCAGCTAAAAGATAACAAGGTAAACTTACTTTAGGTCTTTCACTACTCTCTTTGAACATCAGAAGCCCCACCGTTTTCACTCATTATTAATGCTCGTATCCAGCAGAGAACCTAACCTGTTTCTTTTGGAAATCAATAGCCTCTGTGAACTCATTGCCTTCCTGTTGCATCACATCCTGTGCTATGAAGGTTATGATGTTATGATGCTGAGCATTTTCCACGTCATACTCATTCTGTTCTGCATGTAAATAAGCATGGCAACCTCTACTGCGTTTCATTAGTCTTTTTCAACCATCCATTGTCTTGCCAAATTGATTCACATTAGGTATGAAATACAGTGCGTTGAGCATTTGTTCACTGAAGATTGACCATATTGATGATGCGTACACATAAATGTCAGATGGTGTTGCATGCTGCAGTGGGAGAAGAGTAAACCGCAAAAGTGCAATCCAAAACAAAACACCAACTAAAGCAGAATCGGAAAAAAAGGATTTAGAAGCTGCCCTTTTTCACACCAACAAACCTTTTGTGTGCTTAGAAATGTATTTTAATTAATTGCATGTTCCCAGATCTAGAGTTACAATGTCTTACAATGAAGCAAACGCATGTGGTTCATTATAGAACAAAAATACTACATTTATAGTTGTAATAGAGCTTAATTTATTGAGGGCGGAATTTTTTCAGAAAGTCTCAGAACTCTTTTTAAATATTGAAACCAACAGATTAAAGGGAAACGTGCTCTTTCAATTCAAAATACTCCTTGAGTTCTAAGAACAGAGCGTGTCCTGCATTGCACTGTGGGGCGGATTACACTCTGGGTCAATTTCTGTCATAGTGTGTAAAGGGTATGTGTTAATATACACGTTATTCTGTGTGTGTGTGTGTGTGTGTGTGTGTGTGTGTGTGTGT
>CALSBZ010043654.1:527849-538584 GCA_943591055.1 Gobionotothen gibberifrons | reverse complement strand
GTGTGTGTGTGTGTGTGTGTGTGTGTGTGTGTGTGTGTGTGTGTTTGGAAGCTCTTTAGATCATATCCCTTCAACTGCGGCTTAGCCCTGTGGTATTTGCTAGATCTCTGGGATCCTACAGTCCTTATTATGAAGTGGCCTAAATGATTCAAACCCTTCCTTCCTCTAATCAAATAATTGGTTAGTGGAGATAACCGGACTCTCTGATTGAGACTAGAGTAGGAAAACACCAGAGGGGCGAGGACTGAAGAAATGTGCCCTTGTCCTGACTTTTCAAAGTCCTCTTTGTTCCAAATATTTTTTCTGATGAAGTCTGTTCTGGAGTTAAATGGAAAGACGGCAAATACTCTTGGCTATTTGGCTTTGTTTGATTTCAGTTCAAAGGGATACAAAGCATGTTGACTACCCAGCTGTGGGGTTAATGACGACTGACTGAAAGTCACCTGCCGCTTTTTTCTCAACATCTACAGGGAGCTCAATAATAACCACTGACATGCAAATACTTTAAGACTCAGATATTCACAACAGGTTGAGCTGTCATTCATTCCTCAGCCCCAGACATCGTCGGTTGGAAATGAGCATGGCATTGTTCAGTCGGCCTCGAGAGGGATACGAGGAAGGAGGAAAAAGTGGACAGTTTTTCTGCAGCCGGCAAGCAGCCAAAGCCTCGCCAAAGCCTCGCTACCAAACCCTGAGGCAAGGAGAGTTTTAAACGGCCACTTATTTATCGACACCGTGCACAAACACGCACTTGCCTAAGTTTATAGCTCACCCCCAAATATATTCACTGAAATCTTCTCTCTCACTTTCTTTTGTTCTTCATCTTCATATTCACACACACACACACACACAAACACACATTTGCAATTAGAGTTTTGCAACGTGACAAAAGCAAACGTTGGGCTAAGTCAGTTGAGAGGAAACATGTTGGACATTGACTAATGGGATGTCCTCGTTCCACCTTTATTCACATAAATATATTAGCAACTTCTTTGAATTACTCATTAAGTACAGCTCAATGAGTAAGGAGTAAGTTAACTTTTTCAGAGCTGCCACTAAAATGTAGTTACAAATCGGTCAACCTCAGCCCCCAAATAATGTTAGGTTATCAAACTTCTTAAACAAGCTATTTCAAGGATAAGAGACCATTAACATGAGTCTCAATACGCTTTAATTAGTAAAGGAATTTGATTTGAAGTTGAATAGGAAAACAATTCTAGTTATTTAATATCTAAAACTGTAAAGTTGTTCCTTCCTTATTCCTTACTGTAACTCATTCCACTTCGTCATTTTGGCCGCGAAAAAACCCAGTGTCAAAAACTGTCACGCTGGTTGGCAATACGGCTGACGGTGGCACGGTGTGTAATGAGGGACTGTCGCTGGCGCACTGAGGAGAGACGGCGGTGACACACCAGCGTGGGAAACTCATCTAAATCACATTACCAAACTCTGCCCTGAAGCTCGCATGGCTGGCAGATTAGCCTGCATGGGCTGTTGCTGTTGCCGCTGCTCCTTTCACTGAATGCTATGCTTTGTGTAGGCTGACGGGTGATAAACATTGTAATCAGGCCCACAATAGGAAATGGCTTAACTAGGAACATGACACCAAAGGCAGAAAGATCTGTATGAAAAAATACAACAGGATAAAGATGATAATGCAATATTTCTATAGGGAAACATTGTGAATTACATGTGACTTTGTGCTACTGATTTGATCATATTACAAAATTCCTAACTATGAGTGAATGACGTCATATGCAGCCTTTAAAGAATTGTGATTGGTTCCCTAATGATAACAGCAGTAAGAAACACAAGGCAAAGCATCTAGCCGTCCACCATTGTTGTTATCTCAGCTGTGATTTGATAGTGGTGGGCGGCCAGTTTCGTTAATCTTGTTTTCGCCCATTTATTTAATGCATGACCGTTACATTTTAGTTTATTTTCTTTGGCTTTATTAAGGTGTATTTGTTACCACCCACTTAGATTTGTCTTGTTTTACTATGTTGTTCGAGCCAACTCTGATGTTATTTCCAACTCCATCATTGTTACTAGCTTGTAAATAAACACATCAGTCGATGTACCTCAGCAGTCCGTCTCCTTGGATGCTTGGGACTTGGGGGAGAGTGGGGTCTTTTTCATGATGTGTCTTGGTCACCCTTTGGATAAGGCAGAGCAAAGTGCACTATATGGATTTCAAGGTCATTTCAAACCATCCCTACTTCCATCATTGCAATTTCATTGTAATGTGATGAATAAAACGAATTCTAGAAATGTATACTTGACCAGTTTACTTGATTCTCTCTTTGTGTTTAGCTGCTGTTAATAAAACTCATTACTTCTTGGAACTACTTCGTGGTAATGATTTACGAGAACTAAAAATAGGGAGACAAAACCATTGTAAGAAATCAATCTTAATGCAATCATCATTTTGGCAACCAGTCACAACGATACATTTTTACAAAAGGTCTAAATCAAAATCACTGTGTTTATATGTTTTTTTTTTACATTGCAGTGACATTTAAATATCCAAAGTAGGATCTGCACCCTAAAAAAAGCACTTAATTATAATTATCACTAACCATCCAATTTAATTTGATATTTATTTTGACCCTCGTTTTCACTATTGTCTATTAGCAACTTCAGAAATGTTTACTTATTTAATTATTGCAACCATTGTTTGAGTACAGCCGAATACTTTTAAGCTGCAGTTTAGTGGCATTGTCTAATGTCCTTGTCAGCGGCCTCTGACAGGTGCAGAGGGATTCAGAATGGTAATAGTGGGAGTCTGGAGCGGCATGTATATGACATTAGAGAGACATATTTAGCTTTTTTGTCAAACTGAAGACACCCTAGACAGAGAGTGACAATCTGCCCCCGAAGGCACACACGTCATTATTCAAAAGCAACCAGGAAAAAGGTACAGTGTTAAATGCTATTGTATTGATTGAAAGAATAACCTAAGAAAATAAAGATGGATGGACGTACAGCAAGAAGGTCATCTGTATAATTCTTGGTCCTGGTCTTGTATGGATATATTCGCTTTTGCTGGTCCGCTCTTACTGTACATGAGAAAAGTCCACTCAGAGGACGGCTGGCCAAATCTAACACTAACATCTTTAAATACACTGCAAACAGAAATAAAAAACAATAAGTTGCTAATAAAATGCTGCTTACTCTAACAGGCTTTTTTTCCTTGGGTGATTTAAGAAATAACACTTAAATTACAGTGAAGTTATTTATTATCATCTTCATGACACATTGGCTAACATTGGTTACATTGGTGACATTGGTTTTATGGGGATAACCGCTGAAAAGTAAATAAATGGGCTTAAAGACTGGATGAAAAAAACAGTCTCAAGCAGGTAACAAGATCCCGCACCGCAATAGCATTCATCTGGTTAAGTTTATCTATCCGGGGAAGGTTTGCTGACCATGCTCGCCCTTTCCTGCTACCACCTGCTTCACATTCATTGGGTCAGTTACACACATTCACACATGTGGGAAATAACCACAGCAACCACATAATTTCTCCCTGTTTCTCTTACACTTGACAGCTCCACTGGAGCAGCTGGGGGTTAAGCACATTGCTCAACAGCTCCTTGACAGAAATCACTGCGGGAGGATGTAGGGTCATTTGGTATACCCACCCAGCTTCTCTGAGCCTCTGTGGAGCTTCTGGCCATGTCTGTTAAATGCAAAACACCGTATAACGTGAAGTATTGTGAGCTTGTGTAGAAAGGTGTCTCTTGAGTGTTTTTATAAACCAGAACCTTGTTGCCTCCTGAGGGAATAATGGACACACCATTACCTAGTTGCTACAGAATTGGCGGAAATGTTTCTTGAACTGCATGCAAACTCAAATCAAGTATTGGAAAATGAAGACAGTTATTTGATTTCAATCCAACCCAATCCACATTGTGTTATGTTAAGAGGATTGCTCATCAGCACAATATTCAAATGAGAGAAATTCAGAATCATCTTTGGCAATGATGGTGACCTCTTTGTCAACCTCTTTACACTTAATTCGCATGAAGGTCATTGAAGCCATGCAGGCTGCATTAAATGTGATTTCCATTTCATATTGAGCCCTACACTTGGGAGCGACCCCTGACATTTAAGCTGGGCTTATGAAGGCCTGGACATATATACCTAGTGACTGGTGTTAAGTGGAGAGAAGCCCACAGGATCTGGGCAGGTTTTGGCCCTTTGAAGCTGACAGGCCGGCTCCCTCCTGGCATGCCGCGACTCCACTTTCTGCTTTAGAGGTAATTTATTCAGATGAATAATTAAGGACCAGTCTGCAGCAGAAAGCATGAATAGCAATAAGTGTGAAGAAAAAGTTGGTTTCCATTAACTGTTAAAGCAAACCTGTGTCTGAAATAATATTATTTGAAATTAATTATACTACTTTGATTGATCATGCAAAGTGCAATACAGCAAAAGCAAATATTGGCTGCTAAATGGGATGGTTGCTTTTAATTGAAGCACTGTCAATACACTTACACTGATCAATACATTTACAAAACATTATTCATAATATCAGTTGTTGTATTCTATGTAAGCTTTTGGGATGACGGTTTACTGTCCCTCTATTTATCTCTCACTCATCCTGCGCCCTAAAGCCTCTTACACACCAAACTGACACCAAAGAACACCAAAGGACACGTCCCGACGGAACGTCACCCCACGTCGCCTCACGTCTCCTGCGTCTTGGCCATGTTTCGCACTGGAACACACCACAAAGACTTCAGCCGACGGCCAAGCTGCACGTACGAACTGCGCATGCGTGAGTGGCAATAACTCTCCTTACCAGCAGGCGGCGGTAGTGTGTATTCGTCATTCAAAAGAGGCAACAACCGGAAGACAGACTGCGTGATACACAGAGAGAAGAAGAACAGACTGCGTGATATAAACAAACAACAAATAGCGTGTGCGTTCCATTTTCACTCTACAACGAGAAGCTCATGGGGCTTTCCCGAACCTGTGTCGAGAGCTGGAGTTAAATGAAATCTCAGATTCTTAATAGTTTGTTTGGGTCCCTCACTTCCGATTCGCTTCTCATGCACTGATTCGCTATAGCTGAACAGCCAATCAGAGTGATTTATTTGGCCGACGGCCTCCCGATTCAACATGTCGAATCGGCGGCGGAAGGTGTCGGCACGGCCGAAAAGAAACTACGGTGCAGTACACACCAATCTGAGTAGGGCGAAACAACGCTCATCGACGGCCCGACATCTATCGACATCTATCGACATCTATCGACGCCGAAAATCGGCTTGGTGTGTAAGGAGCTTAAGTAGGCGAAGTGCTGCTACTGTAGTGACAGGAAGCAGAGCCGTGAAAACATAAAGCAGATATCTCCAGCAGAGACTTCAAGCCAGCAAGTCACAAGAAGAGGGTGCAAAACCAGACCATGTCATTAAACATCCTATTGTTTGATTTTATGAAATATTCATTCTAAAATAAACACCATACACAGCCAGGTTGGTTGGTGATTGGCTAATGGTTACACAAGCCAAAAAAACGTTATGACATCATAAAGTGGCCACAATCAGCTCATTTTCAGACAGGTTTTTATATAAATGGATCAGAAAAAAAATAGATTTCCTGTATTCTGGTGCATTTTAACAGGTGGTTTGATACTTTTATGTTTCTATACTAGCATGAGGAAAATGATGGGTACATTTTGTAATTTCATCCAGTAGTAAGGAAAGGAAACATATTTAATTATTAATTCAGAGCCGTCTTTGAATTAATAAAAAGCAGTTTAAATGCCCATTTTTTTTACATTTATATACAACAATAAATATTTGTGAGTGCATTGAGAGATATTGTTGTGGAGAGTCATTTATATATAAATCGCAAAATACATTTGTGAATCCTTCTGTGAGCATTTATTAATATTGAGACTGATCTGACTCCATACGGATGTTAAGTTCACCTAGGAATGGTATCATTGACTTAAATGTTCAAATAAATGTTGCTCTTCTGTCTATATTGGTCATATGATGCCCCTTGACTGAAATGTTTCCTGTTCAATATCCCCACTGATTTCCTTAAAATTCTGGGATGAGAGTCCACATCACAATTTACTCTAAACTGTCATTTCCCTTTCATCACTCACCTCAGCAATGGACCTCTCTCCACTGTCCCTGTATTCTGCCTCTGACTCACTCTCAAGCACCTAGATGTCAAGAGAGGTGGTGAAGTGATCATTATTGATTGAGCAGTATACTCTTTCACATTGAATCATAACAAGTCATACTGAATGTAAATACAACTGACTCTAAAGTAAGTCCCAGTCTGTGACATTGGACATTTTGAAGACTCAAAGTCCCAAGCAGTGGAATATTAGCTAGTCTACAGATGAAGCACTTAATTTCGGACTCCAGCTTACCTGTTCCTGCCTACGACCAGTTTCGAGGAAGGTCAAGCCCTCCCACTATTTTCCAAGAGGGCGTTGCCAGATTTTCAATTTCAGGTTTTCAATGATCCATTGCAGCTGGCTTCATTATAATTACATTTATTTATAACGGGGGCGGTACAGACAAGCTGGAGGCTTTCCCTTGAGCGAGGGCAGACCACTTACCAATCACTGCCCTTGCGTTTCAAACTGTCCGAAATTAAGTGCTTCATCTGTATGTAATGTGCACAGAAAATAAATAGTTAACTGAATACTGGGATGGAAATTGCCTATAAGCACTCAGTAAAACATAAACACACACAAAAAGCTTCTGAATGATAAGAAGTATAAAACATAATCACATTACCATTTTGAGAGAGAGTACCTAAGTTAAAGAACTCAGAAAATAATCTCTTATCGAACTGAGGCTCCAGTAAAACACACTGACTGCGTCTACATGGACATCAGTAACGGCCCGTCCACACTACAGCTTCGACAGCTTCAAAAACGGCTTCCAACGCGTCTGCCCATTCACTTTGAATGGGGTGACGTCACGTTGCCTCGCTTTTCGCCGAACTGAATTGTGGGTAGCATGGCCGTGCTTCTCCGGCTTCTCCGGCGTCAGAAGTTGAAAATTGTTCAACTTGTTCAAGTTGAAAATTGTTCAACTTCTGACTGGCTTCTCCGGCTTCTCCGGCATCAGAAGTTGAAAATTGTTCAACTTCTGATGCCGGAGAAGCTGGAGAAGCCAGCGCCAGCCAATCAAATCCCGTTTCTGAAAATCTGACAGCTCAAGCCCTAGCCAATCAAACCGCGTCTAAGCTGGGAGAGATATCCCGCCGTTAATTTCTATATTTCAAAAAAAGACGGAGGAGAAACTAATTATCGCCGTAGCAAATCACCCGGTTTTGTATGACCAGTCCCTATTAACTTACCGGGATACAACCGGAGGAACCAGGCATGGAGGGAGGTGGCAGAGACAGTGGGTGAAACTGGTAGGCTTTCGCCTGTTTGGGGATTTTATATCCAGTTTACTTCGTTTTAACATTGCTATTGCTTTGTATGTCGGGGGCGGGAGATTCATGTGATAGGTTGTTGGTTGCGGTGCTCAAATAAAATCCCCAAGCTTCAGACACGCCCAGCTCCAAGCTTTTTTTGAAGCTGTAGTGTGAACGGGCCGTAAGCCGCTTATGAGTATTATCCCGGTTATGATCATATTGGGGATATGGTGTTTACATGAGCACAGAGAGATCGGGTTATTCATGTTCCCTGTTTACATGATAAATACTAGTAACCTGGCATTTCGATGCCTTTTCTCATCTAAACTATTCAGTATTTGTAGGCTATCTCTCTATCATGACATAAAGATGAAACTCCTCTGCAGAAGTGAGACGCTTTTGCCGCCGCTGCCGCCATCACTGTTAACTGATTAACTGCTACCAGCTGATGACTTACTTTCCTCTTCTTTGAAAAAAATGTTCTTATGTCCATGTTGTCTGGGGGGAGAAAACATATCAAACCAAGAGATCGTCAGCTTTGATTTTCGCTGTATTAACCATTTCCTGAACATTTGGTGTGTGTGCCTTACCTCCGCTACCGGCATCGCTTCATACAACAGATCTGGGGCCTCATGTATAACGCAGTGCAGACGTGGGAAGGTTGCTTACGTAGTAGAAATCCGAAAATAGGTCCATACATTTTCCGCCACTTCCCGATTCACCAAACATTGCGTACCGGCGAGGAAAGTGCGTATGGCACTTCCTACGCCTGTTTCCATTAATAAATCACAACCGACTCGAAATGCGGTGCAGCTTTTGCAGGCTTCACGTAACGCCCATATTTGCCTATAAATAGTCAAAGAAACGCCCATTCATTCATTCATTTTGACTGACTGCATGAAGAAGATAGCAGGAAATGACGACAGAACAGCTAAAAAAAACATCTCACACCGTGTCAGATTTAGGTTATTTTGGGGAGGTCGAGATAAATCATATTGTTTGGTGGATGCAGTTTGAACCAGAGTAGCAGCATGGAGGTCGGATCGTCACCAAAATAAATAAATAAGTGGTCCGAAAAAGTTAATGACAAAAAAAATCCACATAGCCTTCCTCAGGCAGTGTGTTTGTACCGGGGACAGGAGACCCCCCTTGATGAGAAACTGTAAGAAATGATCGGGGAATCCCTCCGGAGTGGAGTCATGACGACTGGATCTGAATTATGTTTTTGTAGGCTATTTGGTGGTTTGTGTCCCAGCTGTCGATCAGCTGTGCGCAGCGTCTCCACTGCAGCCTGTGCATCTCAACCCCCCCCCCCCCACAACTAATGTGTTGTGTTATATTAGCTGTACAATTTACCACATATGGTGCTCTTAGTTTCCATACCTCCTGTGTTTTACGAGCGACTTATCAAGTCTTGGCAAACGGCATAAAACACGATTACACGTGATATAAAACCATGCTCGTATCTACAACCTATAGAAATGCAACACGGCGTCAGTTTAGACGTAATTCTGTCCTCCTGCTTACCGCATCATTTATGAGAAAACATTTCATAACATATTCGAGGTGGTTTTAAATAACATATCCGTATTTATTTATTTCTCCAAGTTATGTGTTTGTGTGCACTGAGGAGTCTCAAACAGGCGTTTGTTTAATCATTTTAAGATTGGCTTTAATCAATTTGTGAAAATGAATTCTTCATAGGCCTATATGATAAATGAGAGGTAACATTTTATTTATGGTATTATTTCCACATATTTCTCTCCATTCTTCCTTCTGTCAACGGTGTCGCAGTTTCTCGTCTCTCACGTTTTTGTGCTTAGGGTTAGAGTTTGCGTGGAGGACAGCACGGTTTCCTGTCAAGTTACTATTTTATAAATCGCAAACATTGCGTAGAAACTGGCGTACGCCATTTTTTGAGCGTATATCGCTTTATAAATGAGGCCCCTGAGCTGTCCAACTATGACAACACTCCTTGAACATGCGCGCGCTATGTGAGAATCTGCCTTGGTACAAAGTAGCAGTGAAAACATGGTACGGAGTTTCATTGATTTGGGCATTCTCTCAATAAGCAAGTGGAATGGATTTGATAGTGAAGCACTGACACAGCGCTCTACAAAGTGCGGCGAGTGGGTAGACCAATTCACGGACTTTCCACATGGTAAAAGTGGGGGGGTCTAAACTAATCATTTGAAAAAGTGGGGGGGACTTGTCCCACCCTCATATAATGGCTGCGACACCGGCGCCAATTGTATGTTTCTGCGGGGAGATATATAACATCTGCATAATAAATATAATATATGCCACCAAAATTATTTTGTAGAAAGGATCACAAAAACTAAAATCATAAATGCATACTCAATCATAAATCACAATCCTACACAGTCTGACAGAAGTGATTGGCTCTCCATGTCCTGGCTGTTGACATATTTCACCCCGAGAGCTGCGCAGTGTGTAAGTATCTAAAGCATGCATTGTCTGAAAGTTCAAACACTCGCAGAACTATAATAATTATAAATTAATTTTCTGCAATCTTCTTCTACTTAATTACCAGTAAATCCAACCTATTTGATCATTCAGATCATTTCAAATAACTGCTTATTACCATCTGGCAGAATGTCCAATCCGACAAACACAGACAGACATTCACACGTGCTTCCATGCCCCTGGCTCTGTCCTTTGTAATTGAGGCCTCTGTGATAAGCCAGGGTCAGCAAAATAATGGAGCACGGAGTCCATTAAAACATGAGCACAATTAGGTGGGAGGCAAACACTGCTGATGGCTTCTGACCCCACTTCATTATTGTGCAAATGGGATGATTGTACTCTCTCACTCCATCTGAAACCCACTGCCACTTGTTCTGTCTGTTCTGCACACACTTTCTACCAATTTCACATGCTAGATAACCCACTTACAGTTAGCTGCTGAGTCAATGTAATGATTTCCAACAAACAAACACATGCTCCGACAGAGAGACCGATTCCAATACCAGATACTTTAACTACTGACCGAGGATGAACTCAGGCATCTTCTCATTAGCTGCTTTCATAGAACAACTGGGACCTACACTGATCATCAAAAGACCATTTAACTCCACAAAATTGGCAAATTGAAAGAATTACAGCAATCCAGCTGAAGCAATTACAGCCCAATAGCTTTGTTCCCTAACAGCTTAATGCACAGACAAGAGTGTGTTTTCTCTCTTTCTCCTCTCTCTTCCTTCTTATCCTCAGCAGTTCTGTCATTGTTTGTCTCTTCCCTTATTTCTTCTTTCACACAAGCCTGCTGACAGACACACACACACACACACACACACACACACACACACACACA
>CALSBZ010043654.1:501308-517985 GCA_943591055.1 Gobionotothen gibberifrons | reverse complement strand
GTGTGTGTGTGTGTGTGTGTGTGTGTGTGTGTGTGTGTGTGTGTGTGCGTGCGTGCGTGCGGGCGTGCGTGTGTGTGTGCGTGCGTGCGGGCGGGCGTGCGTGTGTGTGTGCGTGCGTGTGTGTAGAACAAAAGCAGGCATACAATAATTTAAGAGAAAAGGTTTTGCATCTGGATATCACATACAGTATGTCCCCTTTGTTTCTATATTCATCTAGGAAAGATTACATTTGAAATCTTAAACTGTAGTTAAAGACAGTTAAATCAACATAAAGATAACAGTCTCAATAGGCATAACTAAAGTCAAAGTTATTAAAAAACATATATGCACTTGTTGAACCAGAACCTCAGTAATTCAGGGTTGTTATCCAACATAACTAAATTAGATAACGTAGTTTGTAAATGTAGTCAGAAAAAACGTTGAATTAGTCCTGGTAAAAAGTGAGGGTAAAGTATTCAGCATTATAAGAGCAAACATTAAGGCTTAACTTATGTTTCTGTAACATACTGTGAGGCTTTGTGAAGAAAGTACTGGTATTAACCAATTCAGAGCCATGAAATGCTTCTTAATTAAGAATCTAGAAAATACAATAGCTTAACCTTCAAGAAGGGGGTTTTCAAGATAATCACCAAATTATAAATAAATAACTAAATAAATTGGACTTTTATCAACAGCATATGATCATAAACAGTCCCATTGTGTCATCACATCACCTCTATACCTAGAAAAATCTCCCTCAGTCTTCCATATCTCAGAAAGCCCCGGCCGACCGCATCCCAATCCATATCCTCAGGTCTACACCTAAGTAATCTCTCTCCCCTTCTTTTACCTCACCGCCTTCTTTACAGCCTCTGCCCATTTCCCCAACTCTGTCCTCATTTCTCTACCGAGCTCTAGTGAACCATTGTCCTTGCCCAGCTCATTGACGGTGCCACTAAATCACGTTGGATTCCTCCTCGCTCAGAGCATTAGCTTTCCTAGCTCTCCTAAAGCGAGCTTCAGCCCACCGACGTCTGGGTCCTGCATGTTTCTGTTTATGACTGTCCTTTCGCCACCACACTCACACACACACATCCATGCACAAGCACACGTACATCGCAGATTATTCTCAGCATGCTGCAGAGGAGATAAATGGCTCCTATGTTGTCCGGCTACAGGTTGGCAGAGCCTGGAGGGAAAAAGATCAATTGAGAGCCCTGACGCTGGGGCAGGGTTTGGGGGGGATAACTGACAAAGGTAGAGGCGACCTAAAAAATGGAATCATGATTTCCGGTATACATGCTTCAGGATGTTTGGGAGGATGAGGAATAATGGGTGCACGAATAATACGATGCTGTTACATATCACATTCAAGTGTGTAGTATTTTTTTCTTGAAACTTGTGTAACTTTACAGTTTCTTTTTATTCGAAAATTAGGTAACAAAGCTTGATTTCTATGCCTAACAAAAGTCCGGTTAACAGCACAGCATTTGTTTTTACATTACTGTTACTTTTGTTTACGTCCAACATTAGCGATATGTTAATGTGAAAGTTTATTATTGTTCATAAATATCTGATTAGGGAGCTGACAAGAGAAGTGAGACAGCAACAGTATGTCCTGGTTAGAGCCATCTGCTTCACAACAGGAGGAGGATGTATCTGTCTGGGAAATACCTACTGATGGGCAACACCTGGAGGGAGACGCGTGATTTCGTTTGAGAAGACTTGTCATCATCTCTTCAGTTATAAAAGGAAGCACTCCTGTATAAAATGGAGAAAATGAAATCACAGTTGGAGGAAAATTGTTAATGTAAGCCTCGTTTCTTTGTTCCACCAATGCTAGGAAAGTTATTCATTTATATGAAGTGTTTAGTATTGCTGATTGATATAAGGGATCATTTGTCAGCTGATCATTGAGCAGCCCATCTGTTTCCAGAGAACAACGGCCCGTCCACACAGCGGCGCGTGTTGACGCTTCACCATTCACTTTGAATGGGGTGACGTCCCTTTTCGCCGAACTGCATTGTGGGAAGCGACGCGGAGCGTTGCTGGCGTGGCTCGCTGCAAAAGTTGAGCAATGTTCAACTTGACTTTTTCAGGGGCGGGAGATTCATGTGATTGGTTGTTGGTCGAGTTTCAGACACGCCCGCCGGCAAGCGACAACGCACGCCGCTGTGTGGACGGGCCGCAACTGACAATCGATCCTGACCCAGAGTTGATTTAAAACAGATTATAAGAGACGGTGTAGCTTTTGTTTTGGGTGCCTCATTAAAATATTTGACCCATACAGCTTTTTTACCTGCCCACTTATAACCATTACAAATAAGTATTTTGTGACATAGTTCCATTCTTATTTTCATATTTCTAGGCCAGAATGACTTGACTTGCTAGTCATGTCTGAAAGATTTGAAAATTACCCTCTCAAAACTTGAGGCTTTACTTGGACTTTTTAAAAACACCACTGACCTCATGCTGACGAACCCTCGCTCTCATACTCTGTTACGAATCCAACTGAGCCAAATCTCCTAGACCTGAGGAGTTATCCGAATTACCTGAATGACTGCATGTTTTACATGTTTTCCGAAAGGCAACTTTTCCCTGGACGATCCTTTGTTTATGCCTAAAGGATGCATATTTAAATGCACGTCCTCGAAAAAGCACATTTAAATATATACCCCACTACCTGTAAGATGACTGTGTTCATTATAAAGTAACATTAATCTGCAATGAATTAGTTTTCAACTTCTTACTTAATATTCAACAATCAGTAGTCAGTGTACTTTTCCAAAATAAAGGGCTATTACTGTAAATGGTGACTTAAAAAACAAAGTATAGCTAATGTGTTCTTGTTTTCCAAATCTCAAGACACCAAATCAAAAGCAGATGTTATTTCCTTTTATAGTACCACACTTATGATAATGTTCAACAAGACAATCTTTATTATAATTAAGAGTGGAATTAAATTCCCTAGCCATGACTATCTATGAATAATACTTTTGTATAACAACAAAATAATACAGGATCATCATCATTTATTAGCATGTATTGTGCTTTAAAGCTGTACTTAAAAGCTCAAAACATAACTTTATCCTTATATCAATAATTTGACTTATTTGTACTCGGGTTAAGCCTCAGAGTGGCAACAACTAAAATGTTTCTCTGCTCTGAAGGGGCCCTGTTATGCTCAATTGCAGGTGTCATAATTGCATTGTGTGCCTCGACTGTATCCATGCTTTAATGTTAAAAAAACTCTTTATTTTCCTCATACTGCCTGTGCTGCAGCAGCTCTTTTCCCCCTCTGTCTGAAACCAGAGCCCAGTCTGCTCTGATTGGTTAGCTGGCCAGCTCTGTTGTGATTGGTCAACCGCTGTGAGACGTCCCGCCCCTTACACGTACAATGTGTTGGAGCGTTAGTGTGAGTGGTACATATTGATGTCACTATGTCGCAAAAGTAAACATAGGAGTCTAATTGTGTGGGAGAGAAACTTTGGGATTTTGGCCTTTGACCGTTGACATGCACAAAAACCTAAATAACAGACAACAGGAAAGGGAACCCCCCCAAAAGGTATAATAGGGCCTCTTTAAGACTTTTCATTTCATTGACATTTCAGAATTTATTTTCAACTTGTGTTTCCTGCTCATAGGCAAACATGATACGTTTTTATACATGCAATACAAAGACAGCAGTGAGTTACCATTAACAAAGCTGCAATCTGAGAGAGCAGGATATGGCTGAAATGTTAGCCGTTATTATTATTCTGCAGGAGTGGTTCTGCGTCTCGAGGAGGCCACACTCTCTCTCCCTCTCACCAACTGTCTGTTCTCTTAATTGGAGCTGGGAGTCTAGGACCACTCCTCTGACCGCCACACACACCCCTGGGGGGCATGTAGGTACAGCAGCCAATACAACTGTGTGTGTGTGTGTGTGTGTGTGTGTGTGTGTGTGTGTGTGTGTGTGCGTGTGATGTAGCTGTCGAGTGGTAAAAGAGCTATAAAGGAAGAAAACGAGAATAATAAAAGGCATACTCTGCAAGAAAGCTTTGCTGAGATTGCTTAGGACCTACTTTCAAAGATTACTATGTTGTAACTTTTAATACACAAACAATGATAAATGTTTCCCCAATGTCAGCAATTTCATTTACACATACTAGACATTACATTACCATTTTTAAGCAATGAATATGAATCTCTGCGTGTTTGTTGTTTTAACATGTTAACAATAAAGAGGATATTCTTTTAATTGCAATAATCATCCAGACTGGATGATTTAAAACACGACATGATTACATTGACACACTCAAATGATTATGTTCGACAACAACAACTTGTTACTTGGATTATTAAGTTAGAAGATGCTTCTCATTAAATTAAACACAGCTCGGCATCACACTGCTATAATAATATATTACAATGAGAGCAAATGCTAAATAAAACAACCCATGGTATAACAAGAGAATATTTGATTATCCACTGTATAAAATGTAATTTAAAAAAAGTACACTTATAATGGCGTTCTCTACCAGCGCATTTCAAAATCCTATTAATTTGCCAAGCTGCTAAAAACATGACTTTGTAAATTGGGTTGTGAGCACGGAGACTTCAAACGGGTGAGGGATGTGAAGGTTGTTAATCTGCTGAAGTCACTTTTTCGCATGGCTGTCCGTTCGTGTTTGGCAACGCATTGTAGAGTTTCAGTTTTGGTGAACACGGTAGAGTTCTGTTTTTCACTTCCTATCGTGTTGCATGATGTGAGAAAAGTTGTGTGAAGGTGGTCTGGGTGACTGCCGTAGTATTCATGTGTTTTTTTGTTTTCCCTGTTGGACAATTTCGTTACTTTTTTTTAAAGGGGACCTATCATGCAAAACGCACTTTTGTACGTCTTTTATACATGAATATGTGTCCCCGGTGTTCCAGGGAACTCACCAAGTGTCAGAAAACACAACCCTCTCTCTTTTCTTCCATACCCAAATCTCTACATACGGGGCTGCAACGGATCTGATACAGACTGATCCAGATTTTAATTATTTTCTACGTCACAGAAGTGGTGCTCCGCTTAGTAGTCAATTCTCCACCTATCAGGGGAATGTGGGGTTGGGCCACGGCCGGCCATTGCCGCTCGAAAGCGCTGGAGACGCTGTAGTACATATGCCAGGCCTGTAAGTGGCACTGTAGTCTGCCACAAAAGCAGTGAAGAAGACATCCCGCGCATTGTTGCCATGGTTGCCCTTCTGTTTATTCTCCGCTGTGGCTCTTTTTCTCCCTCTCAGAGGCAAGCGTTTGCTCCTGCTTCTGTTATTCATTGCAATCCCTCCCTCGCTGTAATTCTCTCCGGTTAGTCCACCAGCAGATGACAAACACCCACCTCTCCGCCTCTTCCAAGGAACGAGGGGACCGTGCGGCAGAGTTTCAGTTCGATTTTCTTTCGCCGGTCAACATGTCCGTTAAAGTTTAAATCTTCCGGACAAAATTAGAAAAGTGCCGGTCAAAGGTCTTCTTTGTTATTTATTGAGCTTTAAAACAAATGAATAATGACTCTATATAATCATATAAGAATAAAACACGGAGGACGGAGTTCTCTTTTTCTCCCCCTCTTCTGACAGCCCAGCAGCTGGTCTCAGAGCACGCTCCCCTCTCCTGCAGGGGGGCGTGGTCAGCTGCAGCTCACAGAATCAGCCCCTGCAAAAACAGGGCTGGAAAGAGCAAATAGAGCGAAATGAGGCATGGCTAAAATGCATGATCTGTTTGGTATTTTGAAAAAAAAACTATATTTATATACTTTATATAGGTATGGCCCTACAATATATTGTTCAAATATAGCATGATATGTCCCCTTTAAGTTTTGCATTAGATTTGTTTTAATATTTTTGTCATTTAGTGTGTCCCTGGAATATAAATAATATAAATATTATTTGGCATTTGCTCTTCAATGAACAAGGGATGCAAATGAAACTGTTTTGTGAAGCCGCCATTTTATTTGCTCACATTAGCATTATTAGCATTATTAGCATTAGCCCAGCGCACCAACAGAGAGAGACTAACTTATGGCAACACAAAATAAAACGTGGGAGCGGTAGAGTGATGAGGAGGTGTTTACGTTTCTGCCGATTTACCCGGGACTTCGGGTGGCGATTTACTACCACCCGAGTATACGCCGTGAAGTTGTTTGCGGCCTGCCAGTAAACCCAAAGCAGAAGAAGAAGAAGTGACGTCAGCGGCTTCATTTGCATAATCCTCCCTCAGGGACTTATTCCGGTGTGAACGCGATCTACTAGGACAGTTCTGGGACAAAAGAGTTCGGCGGGACTAAGTACTGGGAACTAAGTACGGCAAAGTACTTGGTGTGAAAGCGGCTAATGTGACTGTCCATGGTGCACCGTGCTTTTCTCCCAATGCATGCTGGGATAAGTATGACCCTGAGCGGGATGAACAGGTTAAATATATGGTCGGATGGATGATATGCAGTGAATACAAATCCTTTACAAGTTGGAATCCAAGGTAAAGATGCATGCAGATTATTGATTCAGTTGGGACAGTTATTGAATAGTATCACCAGGCCCTTTCTTTTTAAAAGTATTTTCCCATTTGTATTTTGTTCATGTTAAATGTATTGATTATTTGGAGTGCATGTGTACAATTTTCCCTGATGACTTACTACTAATATTTCAATTGAACAAGCAAGCCCCATTAGAGAAATATTAATTTACTGATGTACTGTATGCTGTTCAAAAAATGATAATCAGGACATATCAACTAATCATTTCTACATTGATTAAATGCAAATTATGGGTGCATTAGGCTGTGCTGAACACACGTTGGATTAAATCAGGCTAAATGTATGGTTGATGGTCTGTCAAATTGGAACAAATGAATGATCTGAGTGTTCGATGGCAGTACGTATATTAACTCTGTTTATACTTCTTTGTACCGTGATCGCATTTGAATCATACACAATGAGGATTTCCCCTGACTCTCTGTCTCTGTCAGTCAGCTTTTCCCTCGAGGAATGAGTTGTGTTTTGTCTCTGTCGCCCATCTAGCATCCCCTGTCTGTCATCTCTCTCTCTCTCTCTCTCTCTCTCTCTCTCTCTCTCTCTCTCTCTTTGTCTACTTATACGACACCACTTCAGCTCCAATTAAAATGGAGCTACATCTCAAGCATGAAGTAAACAAACTGTTTATGTAGTGTTTGTGTGTGTGTTTCAGTGTGCACAAAATGTTGAATATAGATTAAAATTTGGAGTAATTTAATTGTCAGTGTTGCTTATTCAAATAAATGTCTTCAATAGACAGAAGTGTTGTAAGACATTTGAGATCTAATCTTTAAGTTTGCTTTTACAAAGACCTAGAACCAAAAGACTGCAGAAGTGAAATCACACTCAATGTTTGTTGTCCAAACCTTACACAGGAATACGTCTTTTGTTTTTTTAGATGCAAACTCTTTGCTGCAATGCAATGTGAGGTAAGGGTGCAGTTAGTGCTTTTCATTTTAGCAGAGCTGGCCTCTGGCAACTGAAAGTGTGACTGCCTGCAAATCTATTTCACACATCAGTTTTTCATAGCGTAAAACAAACACTTACATTTCACACATTCAAGAGTTTGACAGATTTATCAGTTTGATAATATACTCAGGTCCTAAAGCCTAATGTACAGTAGTAGCCCTGAGTTCTGCTTGATTGTAGTGTTGCTTAAGACTGACCGAGCACAAACTGAACAAACATGTCGGCCTACGGTGGAGCATTCTGCATGTGCATTTGTTCCAAAGTTTATCCGCCTTGACTGCAAATGAATTTGATAGTGAGCTGGAAGCATGTGCAGGACCACCAGGATGGAGGCGATGTGGGCTCTTTTCCTGGGTCAAGTGAGGAGCCTAGCGACAAGGTTCGGGAAGAGTTGTAGGAAGGAAATGATGATCAGATTTTACCAGAGTAGAAGGAATTGTCGAGGTCAAAATGTGTAGATTTACTGTAAAGGGATAGATGACTATTTCCAGGGAAGTCCAGTTGTCACAGTCTGCTCCATCATTCACCAGTAGTTTTCCATTCACCTGTCTCACCTGTTAGCCACACCCTGTCTCTCTCTCACTCTGTTACACTCATCAGTCATTTAGTATTTAGGCTCACTTCACTTTCACCTCAGTGCCAGATCGTACTTTGCATTATGCCAGTCTTTCCCGTATTACCTCCAGATTGCTCTCCCGGTTTTCGACCCTGCCTGTCCCAGACCATCCTGTCTCGTCTGTTTCCTGACCCTGCCTGAACTCGGATTATTCTGCCTTGCCTGCTCCCTGACCGGTTGGTACCTGCGACTCCCATCTTGCCTTCTATCTGCCGTGTTGTATACAACCAGTCTTTTGCTT
Organism: Gobionotothen gibberifrons; assembly: GCA_943591055.1. NCBI lineage: Eukaryota > Metazoa > Chordata > Actinopteri > Perciformes > Nototheniidae > Gobionotothen > Gobionotothen gibberifrons. The sequence continues at coordinate 509,651 of CALSBZ010043654.1, read as the reverse complement.
ACAATAAAGCTGGTTATCAACGATCCCTGGTTTTCCGTGTGTTGCACTTTGGTCTTCCGTTCAACTGTGACACCAGTAAAGCCAAGGACACATTTGAACTTCATTAAGTCAAGACAGGCTCCATGCATTTGGCTGCGCTCATCTGAGTATTGTTTTTGATTGGTTTTCTTGTTTTAATCTAGATTTGTTGCATATCGTGTAAAGCATGTGTTAGAAAAGTAAGCAAATGTAACAGGCTCAGATGACATTACTTTTATGTAGTCATTAAAATAGTATCTTACAACAGGGTATTTAGTCAACTGTAACCTATTACATTTAAACAAACCTTACCAACACTGTTGATAAGGCATCTTTAGCATTAACAAAGTTGGTGGTACATCTAGTGATGCTGCAGTCTCCATCCAGTTAGGACCAATAAACTGCTGACTTGGTGTTTTAGGTCCCAGGATTAAGCACTCAGAGGAACAGCTCAGAGGTTATACAGGGTATCACACAGTTACATTGGATCATACTAATAGCTGAGGCAGGGCTTTTTGTGATCAGCAGAAATCTCCTTGGTGCTGGTTACAGCTCCAGAGTGTCAGCCTGTCCAGCACCTCCGGAGAGCTCCTCTGACATCCTCCGTGTTGTCTTATATTCTTGTCTATAACAGGCAACATGAGTTTGAGTCGTTTGATGAAAATGTATATGAGTTTAAGCAAAAATGTAGTCTTCGAGTTATAGTCCCTTTCTCTGTCTCTTGCGTTGTCATTTAGTTTGTATTTATAGACGAAGAAGAATTGAATATATATGGAACATATGTTGTCATAGATCAGGTTTTAGTCTCATTTTTGTCATGAAAGATTGTTGTTTACAGTAACACTGTCTTCAGGGTCCAGTCTATTTGGTTGCTACATTATATCAAACTCTTCTCAGCCTCTCAGCCCAAGGCTGCTTCATTGTTTGGAAAGACCACCCACACCACAAACCCCCCCACACACTATTTTTTCAGCACAGGAGAATGTGCCTCCCTCATCCCTAACTATCCATCCTTACTGCTCACAGAAACACACATCAGGGTGGGTGCCTGAAGCTTGTTAATGGCAGAGAGGAAAGAATAAGTCAAAATAAGGGCAGATCAAGTAATGAAATGTAGAAAGTTTGCTTTTGGTGATTCATTTTGTTCTTTTAGTTAAAACAGAGGAGACAGTTGTTTGATAAAACACTCACACACACAAGATTCCCCATGACAAAGGGAAATACTGGACTTCCAGAGAAAACTGCGTTGTGTTATAATAATATTCACCTGCTTATATTCCTGCATCAGCTTTCTCAACTGTGCTAATCCCCTTTTTGACTACAAAATACATTTGCATATAAGCAAGATCGTTTTATCAAGTTAAACATTTCTACAGAATTCTACACGTTTGATGTAGATGTCTGTATGATTTTGCAGTACAGGATCTTGTTGGGCTGTTTGCTGTATAGTCAAGCATAATGAAACACGATGCCCCTTGTATCCTCAGACATTTGGCAAGCAGGGTTGTTGGCACAGATTTAAACACACAACACTCACACATACACACACACACACACACACACACACACACACACACACACACACCATTTTCTCATTCTCTCATCTGAACATAAACACGTCTTCATTTAGTGCAGGAGGCTGGATGCAGGGCAGGCTCTGCTGTAATCTGCCTCTTCTTGACAACATTCAATTCAGATGTATCTGAGAGGCAACACCAATCCCTTCTGTCATACATCAATTTCACAATCTGTATCAACTGGCCCTCTCTCTCTTTCTATCTGTCTCTCTTTTTCTCTCCCTCTCAGCATTGGCTCTCATTCTAGCAGCGTTCTCCCTGTCTATATCACTTTTCTTCTCTTACTCCGTGTCTCTGTCAATCTTGAGGTTGTCTGTATTTTCTGAGGTCTGAGATTCATGTACAAATATGTTGCTGCCTCTAGAGACTTTAATTTGTATTTATTTTTTAAAAGCCAAGTAACTACATCAAGTGATGGACAGAGTGCTTAAAAGAGGCCCAAGGACAAAACTGTGAATCCTAGTCTGTCCTCTCGAGGGGAATGAGAGCATCCGTCCTTTTAGCTAGGACCAAAAAACACTAAATAATCATGTTGAAGTTACCAAGTCTTAGCAGTGAAATAAGATAAGCTTTAACAGTGGGGTAAAGAGGTCAGGTTGGATGAATGGGTCAACAAAACACTTGAACACTGAAGAAAGCTGGTATTTCCACACCATGGAAAAACACATCTTTAAATCAGAGCCACAATCATCCCATACCATTTAAACTGCAATTATTTAAAAATATATATATTAAGTTGTCGTATTTTCTTCTAAAACTGTCACCATATCCTGTCACTGCTTTAAAAGGGAAACAAACAAGTCCCTGACGTAGTGTCAATCACTGCCCCTGAACTCCGATTTAACTGTCAAACAAGGCAGCGACCATTGCATTTAAATCTAAATGTTATCCCTGCATTGTTTATGTCTCAACTAAAAGGTTTTTAGAAACATATTTTAGTGAACCGGCAAGCGTTGATGATTTGGAAAGTTTGAATTGAGTTCACAAGCATGGATTGACACTTCACTGCGTACGCTTTATGTAATCTAAATACATTGTTATATTGATCAAATCTGATGTTTTTTTCAACTGCGATTGGATGGATTGAATGTTTATTTGACAGCACAGATAAATAAGTCATCCTGCAGATAGGGGCATATGATTAGAACACACCTTTTGTGAACAAACAACAGATTGTACGCTAAATTATTAAGACTTTTTGGTTAACATACGTCTCCTTGCTCACTACTGGTCAAAAACAATAAGATAGATTCACATCATGGATTCCTCTGCTTGATCTAGTTCATCAGTAAGTCTTAGCAAATTAATTAACAAAGTGTACCTAAATGAAAGGATCCCAATGACTGCCTGGAAGAGGAGAAGAACACTTACTTGAGTGTTTGGCAGGAATATAGACACAATGGGGCTAAACATGGAAAAACACTCTTCGGTCTTTATAGAAAAGCAAGGCAAAAGAGTCCTTTATCCGTGTTTTCATGTTTAAATATAAATACTACTGAGATAATTAGGAGGTAACAAATGTTTGAATGTGTGTGGAGTGAACCGGCCTTATTCCTTGTGGTAGATGTTGGTTTATTTATCGCAGAAGTGCTTTTGCTCCAGCTTTTAATGGAGTTCCTGTACCTGAGGACTAAAATCTATGACAGAGTACATGGGTGAGCAAATTATGAATCGAGAGAGACGGAGACAGAAAGTGAATTTTCAAAAGAGAGCATTGCACGTTGAGGGGAGGATTGGAGGAGGTGAGACATTCATTAGTGTTTTCCACTCGTTCCATTAGTATCAGGCTGCTGATGCTTTTACTTTTCCTTTTTTTGTTTTCCGCTTGCATAAACCAAAGCTTCTGGATAGTTTTTCTCTCTCCTGTTAACCACGTGTGAGAGCTTAATGAAGAGGAAAGGTGAGCAAGGTATCAGAATAACAAAAGGACGCAAAAGAAAAGAACAAGCAAGCAAGGCAGCACCTATGCTAATGGCGCTAATGGGTTTATTGACTGTGACTGATAATGTCCCTCCTTCACCCGCTCACAGTTCAGCTGGGCTGCCGAGCTGAAACACACGGTACAGCATGATGAGAATAAAGTGAGTGGCTTTTAGGAGTTGTAATGCTTTCCTCTGGGTATAATTAATCAGTCTTAAACATAGTGAATTGGTTTCTACAGCATTATTTACGCTGCATTGATTTCTAAAGCATTAGAAGTGTTTAGAAAAGTATTTTTCTAAAAGTGTTATCTTTATCTGTATTTTACAAAATGTCAAAATGAAGCTCTTGCAGAGGAAGTCAATAATAACTGAGATAGCAGCCTCAATCATAAAATCTGGAATAGGTTCATATCCATATACAGTACTAGAATCATATAAAGCTTTTTATGGCCGTTTTATATGGGTTGGGGTCTGTGTTTGGTCTGGCTATTTCTGCAACCTTACCTCAAACAGCTCCAGTTTTAGATTTAAAATAAACTCTTTCCGGGTTGACAGGTAATGTTGATTACCATAATAGAGATATTGGAGGTCAAAATATCCACTTACACATATCAGACTGCAGTGAAACCTTTTCCTATTTCTCCACTTCAGGTCCTCTCTGTTTCCTTCAGGTCCTAATTATCTCATGTCCTGCCTCTCCTCTCTCAGGCCCTCACTACACAGTTAGTCTGCTCTGTGTGGCTCTGGCTCTGAGTGTTTGTAGTGGACTGCGCTGCCGAAAAGACGCGCCATCTCATCCAAAAAGAATTTAGTCCCCTCTATGGTTCATTTATTTTGTTTAATGGCAAGTGAAAGCCTGGCCGGTCCTCTTTCCTTGGTCATTTAGTCACGCTGTGGCATTTTTCCCCCAGAGGTATGTGACCTTTATCAGGGAGCAGAGCCCAGCGTTGTTTCGGCTAACTACTGACCCTCTCACAGGGAGCTCATTAGCCAGCCGCACTCTCAACGGACACTTTATTTGGCACTTGGGCAATTAGGATCTTCACAAATACCACCAATACCTGAGGACAGCCTTGGCCTGTGTGTGACAGAAGGCAGGAAGCGTTTTTTTAGACTCTATACAGTATCAAAAAATAGGATATTGTGATACTCAAATGTCATATTTTTTCTTAAACCCATATTTATTTGAGATTAGAATTACTTTTTAGCCATGGTTACAGCGCGTGCACACATGCAATAACCAACATATCCATATTCAATGTTTTGCAAGAATATTTTCCAAAAAGTAACATGTTGTATTTTGAAAATAGTCTCCTTTTCTAACAACTTGGTTAAGTGTAGGAAAAGATGACGGAAATGCCGTTACCTACATTATGAAAAAAGGTCAGGTAATTTTCTATCTCATGACTTCAATACCACACTGTGTTCACTGTGTTATTGCTTCTGGAAATTTGTATCTACACTAAGAGCTACTACAATGTAAATCAATGGTATTTTCCATTGAACTAACATGCCATATAATGTGTAATGTTATGTCTCCTAAATGGTTCACAAGAAACTTCACATAAATCTTGTGAAATTACATTAGATTAGATCCAGGCCTTGATATAAATGATAAATATTAGCAACTAGCAAACAACTCATGTAGCAGCTAGAAGCCAAACATTACAGTGGATGTGAGCAGAGGTTTGGAGGAGCGACCACAGCACAACGTCCTGGCAACTGTTTGGATTACTGAGCAGCCTTTGGGACTTTATATTTACTTTGAACCAAGTCATTGGGGTATATCATCCCCCCGTTGTCTGACTTGTCTTATCTGTCACTCACACTGTAGAATGTCCTTAATCAAAATATATAAAATAAATCAATAAAATAGGCTCATATTCTGACAGGGTGTTCGTTTGATCATAAACTGTGCTGTCTAATTTGTGTAACATACTTTGTTAGTCCAGGACTCTTAATGAGAGCAAAAAGAAAAGTAATGCAAATGTATTCAGAGAGTCAACATATATTCGAAACTGAGCAACACCTCTCGTGTCCTGCCTGTGGACCAGTCACACCCACACTCTGTTTGTGCAGATCGAAGAGGTGGTGGCTGAAATAGAGATAGAGGTTGGCTCCTTAAAGCAACATTACGCTCCAAGGTGAATCGAAGACTTGATCCAGGACTGTGAAATCCTTCATTAGCCAACCAGCCCAGCCTGTAAATGCTTACGGACCCTCCTGGTGGTGGCTTTAGCAGAGTTTGATGGAGCTGATAAGCCAAACGACCCTTGCAGGTGTGGAAATATAAAAGTGTTGCAGTCACTCTCTCCATCCCTGTTAATATAAAGATAGAGGAAAGGGGGACATGGACCTGGGGCCCATGTCATGCTTTTCCGGTTATTACCCGTCCCCTTGTGTGTTATGAAGGTTTTTATGCATGTAAACGGTTTGCAGAGTCCAAATGGACCAATCCGCGGAGCACCTCACACACCAGGATACCTTGGCTAACTAACAGGGAGTCCCCATTGATTTGCATAGAGCTCCCTGAACGCTGGTAATAGACGAGTTGGGATCGCGGAGAAATGCTCTCCGCAGCGCAGACCCATACTCACAGCGTTATAAACCTTTTTCTTACTCAATATCAAGCCACACTTATTGTTTTTACTTCGGCTGTGAGTGTTTGTGTGTGCTCAGGATGAGTTTCGCTGTGTCTCGCTGTATCGCCGACCCGGAAACCTGTCCGATCCTCGCAACGTCCCGACCAATCAGAGCACACTGGGCTCACAGGGAGGGGGGGGGGGGCAGGAGCTCCAACAAGCCCTTTAGGACAGAGAGTGAATACCTGGGGCCCAGTGGCGGCTGGTGGAATAATTTTTTGGTGGGGCTGTTGACATAGTGAGTAAAAAAATTTTTTGGGAGAAATGACACCTTAAATTATGACTCGCGCTACTTTTATAATTCAGTAACCACACTACAGTTACTAACATTGCCCCGACACGTGTTACTTCCTTACTTACTAAAATCAGTCATAATCAAACCTCAACACACCTGCAAAGAACACATGCTAAGGTGAAGCTAACACACAGATATAAACAAATAGAAAACAACCGGAAAACAGAGAAGAAGAACAGACTCACGTAGTCTGTTCTTCTTCTGTTTTCCGGTTGTTGCCTGTTTTGAATGACGAATACACACTACCGCCGCCTGCTGGTAAGGAGAGTTATTGCCACTCATGCATGCGCAGTTGCGAATCTAGTTCAACCGCAGCGCAGCGTCATACTACTTAATGAAAAGTCAAGTATAATATTAGTCAAATATGAAGAAGTTAAACTTTAAACATTCATGACTTAAACACTTTATCCAGGATAAAAGCCACATCTTCACCTGCAAGGTGAATACAGCTGGTAAAAGAAAAAGTGTTTGAATGCGTACATTAACAGGTTTGATGATGTGATACACAGTGCCGCGGTCGGACTGGCTACGTAATGTTACAAAAATAAAATCAATGTGCAGGCTTACGTGAACACTGTTCTACATGAACAATACGGGCAGTTTATACATTAAATAAATCAACAGTAGCTGGCGATATATGCTCGAAGTGGAAGCGATCCACGGGCACATCGTATCTGTCCCCGGCTGTTTGAAGAGCAAGCATGGGAAACAACAGCTAGCCACAGCTAGCCATGCCTTTCTGGTGTACCAGCTACGTGAGAAGCCTCGTTGATACGTGTTGTCTTTTTCACGAGCTTGCTGCGATATATAGCCTACAAATCGGGTTGGTCCGGTCCAAGGTCTTTAAGCAACAGTTTATCTCCCAAACTTCTCCTTTCGAAAGGATTGGAGATTAGCTCTTGAACGGAATTGGGTGGGGAGTGGGGACCGAGGTCCGGAGACTCCACCTGCACACGAACGAAGCCACCTCTGCGTCTAGTGCGTCACCCGGATACGAGTCACTATCCAAACTACTCACAGATTGGACCGGCGCTGACATTGGCGCCCGGTGATAATCAGATTTGACGACGCTGATTGGCTGAAATTATGTTTCGCAACAGTCAGCTGCTAGTGGCTGCTGCTGCACTGGATGAAGGCTGATTTCTTACCGCCCAGGCGAGAGAGGGCATGGGCAAGGCCAGGCAGGAAACATGTGACTTATCAGTAACTTTAGACATCGTAACACAATTTTAAACAAGATTTTATTGTAGATTATACATTTTACTGATACAAATTATATAATATTTACCTTTTTTATTAAAAATAAAAATAAATATTTCTTTCACTTTTTTTTTTAATATATATATATATATATATATATTTTTTTTTTTTATGTGGGAAGAGGTGGGGCGGCGCCCCTATCGCCCCTATGGACCAGCCGCCACTGCTAGGGCCTCATTTATAAAGGGATATACGCTCAAAAAATGGCGTACGGCAGTTTCTACGCAATGTTTGCGATTTATAAAATACTAACTTGACGGGAAAACGTGCGGTCCTCCACGCAAACTCTAACCCATGCGTACGCACTAAGCACAAACACGGGAGAGACGAGAAACTGCGACACCGTTGGCAGAAGGAAGAATGGAGAGAAATATGTGGAAATAATACCATAAATAAAATGTTACGTCTCATTTATCATATAGGAATAATTCATTTTCACAAATTGATTAAAGCCAATCTTAAAATGATCTAACAAACGCCTGTTTGAGAGTCTTCAATGCACACAAAAACATAACTTGGAGAAATAAATAAATACGGATATGCTATTTAAAACCACCTCGAATATGTTGTGTTAATGTTATAAAATGTTTTCTCATAAATGATGCGGTAAGCAGGAGGACAGAATTACG
>CALSBZ010043654.1:480028-500908 GCA_943591055.1 Gobionotothen gibberifrons | reverse complement strand
CTGCTGCCCAGTGATTCATTCACTATTGTAAAGCTCTGTATGTCAATCCAGTCAGACTACTAGGCTGACCAAACGGCAGCAAGGGCGAAGTGAATGTCCCAGGAGGTAATAGGGAGAGCCCAGTAGGGAGCCAAACTAATCCAGCTCCTATTCCACTAGCAGCATGATCCTGCCGTGTAGCATCAGTTGTTAACAAGTAGTTGTTTTTGGCCCTATAGGACTAAGCAAGGGATTGACAAGTGGGCTGAACTGCAGTTGTGTTCATACTTTATTTCCACAATAGTGTCAAACCCACTGGGGGAACTATATCATGCTCAGAGTATAGTGTATTATTGGTGTGTAGACAATGAGTAGTTTACTGTAGGTAGGCTGTATTTTTGACTGGTAGGCTGTCTCTGTTTTAATGGTCAGTTAGACGCACAGTCAGTATTCATACGAAGTGAATTGAATTTATAACTGCTGATATTTTGTTATTTTTATACCTATTTCTTTTTTTTGTATACTCAGAATGAAATCGACTGAACACAAATGGAGGTGATCGCTTGCCACTTGCTTGGCCTTATAAGTGGTTAGGATACTCTATTAGAGTTTATATAGTTATCACCTCCACATTAAAGGGTCATGTTTTACAACCCGGTCTCACAGTCTGCGTATAAATGACACGACTTTGCAAAGGCGTGCAATAGATACGCAGAAGTCCGATTTTGCGTGCATATGATACGCTGATATTGCACCTCAAACATTAAAACAAAGAGCTCTGTGGCTTCAGGCTTGATCGCCGTTCCAATGACAGTTTTAATGTTTGCGGTGCAATAAACGACACAGCAGCTTATTGGGTTAGGGTTAGGGTTAGGGTTAAATAAATGACAAAGATATGTAGAAAATAAACGCATTTAAGATACGTTCATAACAAATGTAACGTGGGAGTATCAGATGCACGCAAAATCGGACTTTTGCGTATCTATTGCACGCCTTTGCAAAGTCGTGTCATTTGTACGCAGACTGAAGAGAGTGGGCTGGTTATACACACAGACACAGTTCAATATTGCTGGTGGTTTTAGAAACGTATAATATCTACGATAAATAATGGTGTTACAAAGAGAAAGAGAGAGTCTGTGTCAAAGTGGTAAATGGAGAAAGTGTGGGCCTTGATCCAAACATAAATATAAATTGCATTCCTCACTAAGTTAGTGATCAAAATGGGATGTACCTTATCAGAAAAATCTTCTAAAATAATTGTTCCTGCATTTGATGACAATAATTTCTCCAGATCTACGTTTATTAGTACCGAGGTAAGGCTAATCAAGACGGGCATCCTTTAATCTGGAGCGCTCAGCTTCTGTCTACTTACAGGGACTTAAGTCTTCTTAAGAAACAAAAAAAGGAAAACTGCCAATTCCTAAAATCTCTGACCCAAAGGGACGGCTGCAGCTAGTTATCTGGTGAGGGTCTCTCCTGCCCCCTGCTGGGGGAAAGGTACTTTCAACTTTCATTTTGTGGCATCCTAGGATTGAGAGCACCCAAGCCTGACAAACAGAAACACAACATCAGAAACACATTAGAAATCAAAGTTGTAATTAAACCCATGTTTAAAAGCTGTGTAGCTTCACTAACCAAATCCATTATTTTAGGAAGGGGGACTAAGGGGGGAAGAGAAGGAGAAAACAAGGGACTGCGGGGCAGATTCTCAATATTGATGAGAAACAAGGAAGAGAAAACTAAGAGATAAATGACTGAAAACCATGCTCTTTAAACTCCCCTCCGTGCAGTTATTTGATCCGTCTAAAACATTTTCTGAGAATGAGTTAGATAGGGAACATAAACAGCCTCTCTCACACTCTTCCTCTCTGTCTCTGCTATCATCTCTCTTCCGCCCTCTCTCCCTCTGCCTCTTGCTTTGTCTTCATAGCCATGGGCGATGACTGAATAATTCTGTTTGAGATTTGTACAAGTGAGGGAGAGAAAGACATCTTGACGCTTCGTTGACGCACTGAATGTGAAAACAGTGATCGTTGAGAGCTGGAAAATATCTTGTCTGCCAGAGGTTGTGCCACAGAGTTGAGACATTATTTTAGTGGAATTTGAATGACACAGAAGTGAGTGAACTGTGACGTGTGTTTTAGGAGATTTGCTCTGTGAAAGAATTGAGTTGGACATGTAGTTTTGGAAACATTACTAGGAGTGTGTCGGAATATTCAACAGATGTGAAAATCCTTGCCATTTAGCCCGATTACAACTATTTGAATATTGTATATCAGCAACAAGCTTAAAAAAATATAGGCTGTATTCCAAGAGTATCTGATACACTTCAGCATCTGAGAAGTAGTGGTTGAGGAGAATTTCTTCACCTATAAAAAAAAAGCTTTTACTGATACGCGGACATCAAAGGAGCAACACAAAACAACAGCGAGACATGAAGTGAACCCAGGTTTTTAGGAGTCAGGATGCAGACTTATAGAAGCAGGTAATAAACAAAGAGATGAAAAGAGAAAAATAGGTTTATAACGTTGCTCTAAATCTGATCTTCTTTTTAAGACTACTTATTATCTACCAATCTAATATCACTGCAGAGCTGCTGCACCGGTATGAGATGGTCATATTAAATGTACAATGATAAGCTCCTTTAAGTGCGCTGTGAAGAGCCCTGAGCCTGAGAGACTCACTGCAGTGACTGATGAATGTGGCCTCCTGTAATTGACTTCACTGACTCATATGTGTGGGCGCTCCTGTTAGAATATACTACGGGGATATCTTTCCTTACGGTTGTCTCGCTCACAAAAGATTTCATTGCACCACAAATGGCAATTGTGAGTCGTGGACCACTTCGTTTGACTTGGGTTTGAAAGTGTCTGCAGTTTTATTTAGATTCTGACACTTTCTCAACCCTTCAGAGAGCAGGCTCTGCTAGATAACAGTGTTAGTTTACATGGAGGTGCAAATAGAGACAGAAATAAGTGGCGGAGGAGGATTTAACCACAATTCTATGAGGGAATTCAAATGAAGAAAACTAAATAAAGGGAAGGGAATAATTACTTATTGATGTGAAGACTACAATCAGGAAGGACTATCATGACAAGCCGATGTTGGCATTCATATTGGTGAGGTGTTCAGCAACAAGACCCTGATTCTCCACCCTGAGCAGTGGGGTGCTGCTCTGTTGCAGATTGCATTGGGGCCTCCTGGCAATGGTCGAGAACAAAACAAGTATTTCCTGAGGGGATCATTGAAGAAGTGCGACAATTGTATTCTTGTATAGTAAAAAGGAAGTTGAAGTAACATTAGCAGTATTGTCTGTGAAGATAGGTGGAGGGATGTGGTGGATTAACAGGGCACATCCTCATTATTCCTCCTCTCGCCTCTGATCCCTTGTTATCCGAAAACTCATCGCTCATCCGTCACCCTGGGGAATGGAGGGAATATCTTCCCCATTTGCTTAATTCCCCAAACGTGCCTCCCAGTGCACCTCAAGGCAATTCCATGTTTTGTTGTTGCTTTAATACATGGTCCTGTGGTACTTTTAAGCTCAGGGGATAGATTGTGCCATGAATATTTCCAGGGTAGGGGGCTTTATTCCCGCTAGGGCAAACCTTACTTAAAATGGTCTGATGTTGGAGAGGCCCTTTGAGTCCACTAAACAGCATGTGTGTGAGTTAGATTTCTATTGTGGACAGTACAGTGCAGCTTTGGGTATTTCTGCATCTGAAACATCTGAAAACCATTGTATTTAAATTAATTTTCATAAAATCAAGATTATTACTTGATTAAATCATACATATATTTATTTCTAGACTTTTTGGTGACTTTGAGAAGCAATGTGACTATTCTGAAAAAGCAGATAAACTACAAGTGTAAACAGTATTTGTTACATAAACTCATTAGGTCAGCATTCAAATCGTTGTTATTTGTATTTATATATTTTAGAAGGGACACATTATTTAACATATATGTAAATGGCCCAGATTTAGCCAGGCTTAGCGCTTTTCACCTGCATTCCCTGGCAGGTTGATAACATAACAAGCAAACATACATTAAGCACAGAAAAAAAAGTATGTTTACTTTAACTGTCAGTTGACAATTTCCCCCAGATGTCGAGAAGGAAATGTCTCAAAGCAGATAAGACTGTTACCTAATCATCAACAAAACCAACTCTACAGCAAAGATACTGAGATCTGCCTGCGACTTTATCATAATCACCACTGTTGCATATCAAAACAGGAGCATTAAATGTTGCAATTATGGAGAACATCTGTCGGCAAAAAACATTTGTTGTGCAAAAGTAAAGGCTTTTAATGCTGCCAGAACTGTAAAAAATGCTGTCAAAGACCTACTGACTAATTTGTTTATCTAACTTACAGCGTGTTTCCTTACTGCTGATATCACCGTCACATGAGCTATAACTGCATGTTTTAATTGGTCATTTAAAACACAGCGGTTTGAGAAACTATAACTGGACACTATAGGCCTGTCAAGCTTTGAATTTCTCCACATGCCAAAGTTGTGTACACGATGCTGAATCCTCTTTATATGCAGACTTCGGAGGGTCGTCTCTTTGATTGCAGCCACATGCAAACTCGTTATTCGAGCCACACATTTGCCAAACACATTAGTTAGTCAACATGCTGGAAGCCCTTTCTCTGTGATGTTAAAAGTAGAACCAAGCGGTAGCCTCTGGTTTTAGAAAGTGAAACCAATGCAGAAATGCCTTACACCTGCATTCTCTCAAATAGCAAAAAGGGGGTCCACAAAGAAGGTTGGAAGGGGATCTATGAGAAAAACACCCTACTGATTTATCACCTCGAAAAACATTCCTGAAAAGTGTCTAGCCTTAATTGCTGGTTCAAAGTCTTTTTCATACAGCATGATGTTCATTTAGTAAATGATGGTAACATTTAGGGTACAATAGAATATTTAGGGTGGGGCAAACCCATGATTGTCAATTTTCTAGAACGCCATTGTGCCATCTGGGAGCTCCTACAACTTTAATCCACACTTAAAACTCACTTCTTCTCTCTGGCCTTCTAGTCAGAGCGGAGCACGACTCCTGACATTTCGCTGTGTGTTATTTTGTATTTGTGCTGTTGTTTTTGTTGTAAAGTGTTTTTATTGTAAAGCATTTTTATTGTATGTACAGCACTTTGGGCTCGACCAAAAATCGTTTTAAAATGTGCTCTATAAATAAAAATTGATTTGATTTGATTTGATTTAATCCTTTGACAGTGTGTTTAAAAATCATCAAAGTTAAGATATGTTGGCCCACTAAAGACGTCATGTTCAGAGTCGTTTGTACTCTGTTCCATGCACTCACCTGTCACTGTTGGTTGGAAGATAAGAGATGGACGAGGAACAAGATGGCGACGGTCAAACACCAAACTTGAAGCTTCAAAACCGCAGACCACATGGTTCAAATGTCTATACGATAAAGCTAATTAATGTTGTCAAATGATGTGTCCAGACATTTATAATGTGTACAGCTGACCCATTTAAAAGAAGAACCCAGTAAAGTGTCTTGAATATGCACTAGAGTCAGCTGGGAACAACAGCCACAGGAAACTTGAGAGCCTTAGTGAATGTTCAATTGCAAACAAGTAAATAACGTGAGCGTGTGTGTTTGCTTATACGTAAATATTTCATTTCAAAATATAATGTTTCACAAATCAATATTATTTAATGTCCACTTCCTGATCCTGTCGGCCTGGGAGGAAGTAGAGAGACGTGCTCTAAGATGACATGATGACACCAGCAATATTTTCACACTCACTGTTAAATTATTGAGCATTAGGTTGGCGAGGGTTCACTCTAACCCTACAGTTTCACCACCCACTGTAGAAGTAGTATGAATTGTTGCTGTAGCGAAAGACCATCAGTATAGAAATAAATGTGTACATACATACTTGAAATAATGGCCTGTGGACACTAAAATGAGGCTGGAAAATGAGTTTCACCGCCTCTTTCGACTCAAAAATTCTACAGCGAACACGATCTGATGTATAGGATTTTGAGTAAATGAAAGTTAAGAATAGTTTTATGGATTTTATCTGCAATTGAATTTAAAATGTAAGGGTAGTTATACAGTTGGTTGTTTGGTACCAATATCTAATTTCCAATTCATTTGTTTTTGACATGAAAAACAAGCGCAGGTAGACTCTCATCTGGAGGATTTCTGGAGGCTCAAAATACTGACAGACAGGACCGTACAGGGACAGATGAACAGACAAAGTGAACTTGGCTGTGATACGAGCATGATGTCCTTAAATGCAAATGTGTGGTGTCTGCAAGATAAATACATTTAACACCATAAGATTATGCAACTCCTTTTATGTGGAAAATCTTCACTGCACAGATCCTTGTAATGTTAAAAGATATAACTCTTCTGACACTGAAATAGTTATGTAAAACGTGTCTGACTAACTTTTAACATTTAAAGGTCACCTGTCATGCTATTTTTAGGCAATAGAATAGGTCTCAGATATAGAAATATATAAAAAAAAAAGTGTTTTGTTCAAAATACCAAACAGATCGCCCATTCTAGCCATGCCTCATACCCCTCTATTTCACTTCATGTTCCAAAAGTGCTGATTTGGGGTATATAGCTTTAAAAAAGTGATTTTTAAAAAAAAGGAAGGGGCTGAGCTCATGCGGGAGATTCTACCGGCAGATACTGCGGTGATGAAACGCCATATCATGGAATATCAAGGATTATTTCTGAAACAGTATGGAGCTCAAAGGCTATCTCTCTTGCCGGTTATAACACAAGGTGAGTTCCTTTTTACTTCCTGCTTCTTCACACACATGCTCTGTGCAGTACAGGTTAGCTCTGAGTGTTAGCGATGCTAATGTAAACACCGACCATATTACGTCCAAAACAGTCGGGCATTGTTTCTGATAGCAACGTTTCTGATTGGGCCGTGGGTGTAAAGCCAGCCTACATTTCCGATATTACGTCATATCGGACGCAAATCTGGATCAGCTCCGTTGTAGCCCCGTTTTTAGAGATTTGGGTACGGAGGAAAAGAGAGAGTGTTTTATTTTCTGACGCTGCGTGAGTTCCCTGACACACCGGGGACACATACTTATGTATAAAAGACATCAAAAAGTGCATTTTGCATGATAGGTCCCCTTTAAATATAAATCATTTAAAAACCTGTGATGCTGGTCTAGTAATCTCATTGGCAATGTATTTTCTTTTTGGAAGCTTGAAAAAGCCATCTCAGAGTTTGTACTCACTTCACAAAATGTTTTGAGTGTAGGAGCAGCACACAGGAGACGGGTCTTGTTTTTGAAGCAGGGCCTTTTCCTCTGTGGTTATTGTGCTGGATGCAGCTTTGTGTCACAGTCACAGTCAATACACCCTGCTCTCCATCTCCATCATCACAGCTCCACAGGGACCCAGGAGAAAGAAGGGAAAGAGATATACACTGTTTGTGTCTGCATGTGCTTGTGTGTATGTTCGGATGTTGCTGCCTTTGTACCAAATAGAGCTTTAAAGAAAACATGGTGATGTGCACGTTGTGTTTGTGTGTACAGTGGAATGCATTTTCATATGGAAGTGCATTTGTATATTTTTCGTGTGTGTGTGTGTGTGTGTGTGTGTGTGTGTGTGTGTGAGAGCCTCCCAACCCTCTGTGGTATTCTCCTCCTCTCTAACCGTCATCACTCTGTCTGCTATCTGTCCAAGCTTAAAGCGCCAGTTGTTTTCCAGGGGGCCCTTGGGAGAAAAGGAAATAACTGGGTGATTAAACTTCTTCTTTTATCCTCACAAAGATGTTCTGCTCGTCCCTGTCTTGCATCTCTTCCGGGGGGGTCTTAGCAGCCAGACTTTTCCTTTTCTGGCTTTTTGAGATTGTGTTTATCCATGTGTTTTTTCTGCTTCTCTCTTCCTCTTCTATCTCGCTCTGTCAACTGATGATGTTGACTTTACTTCACTTTGCCTCTCAGTGAAAAGACTCCCCCTGTTTCCCTTTGACTTTCCATTCGCTCCTCATATCTGTTTTCTTTTGTTTTTATTTATTTATTTTGAGTCGACTTAAAACTCTTTCTCAGAAATTCTTGTGAGCAAGGCTCCCTCGTCTTGTTTTGATCCTATGAAACCAGCTGGAAACTGAGGAAGGCTCCAAGAGGCGTTGACAGAGGATTGCTGTCGGAAAAGAAAAGAAAAGTCTTACTATTTGTCTAACTGTCGCGCACGATAGACATACACCAAAACTGAAACTGAATTTCGGTTCTCTGGAGTCAGCTGTTTTGTTTCCTCCGTGTCTTTTTTATTGTGTTGTCTCATGTATGCAGCCATCTATATTCAGCCAGGTACCATCACTACATAATGCAGCAAGTTTTCAATCGCACATGCATATGTATGTGCGATCATATGTATTCATTCAATTGAGAGAGCGTGTGTGTGTGTGTGTGTACATCTGAGTACCATCATAGAATATGCATGTGTTGATCTCTATCCCTCACGCTTGCTCATCAGTCAAGTTTACACGTTAACCCACTCGCTCTCACACACACACACACACACACACATTCTTATTCTCTTCATGATTTCCCCTGGTCATTACTATTCTACTCAGATTTTCTGAACTGATGGCCTGCTGCGTTTTACATTTGGCTCGGATCATTCTGATTATGAATAAACAACGCAGCCAATCACAAAGCATCCATTTACATCGGATGCCACACACACACACACACACACACACACACACACACACACATGCAGAAAGCCAGGGCACCATCCCTCCTCCGCATGCATTGTGGTCGGCCACAAGTGAATACCAACAGGTTCAGGGACAAACTCACATAACATTTGTTGGATTGATTATGATTGGAGTGTCTTGGCTGATTCGACAAATCTGTTACAGTCTGCTAGAGGTGTTCAGTACATAAACAAATATTAAGCATCAAATCTTCAAGCTGAACTAAGTGTACTGAATCATCAGTGTGATTGAATAATCACTTATCGAACACAACAGATGCAGAAGTATCCATAAATGATTCACTTCCTCATGGACTGTAGAACAGAAGTTGATGGACAGCCGTTTTGAAGCATTTAGTTGGGCATTTTGTTAAGCACCATCTTGGATTTTAAAAAGGAATAAGCTAAACAGTCGGTGAACTGAGCTCAATGAAATAATTCAAATCATCACAGTCTTAGCAAGTTGCAGTTCAGAGTTGAGTGTTAAAATTAGACTATCATTTTAAGGAAATGTCAACCTTTACTTTCCCATTAGATATTTTAAAATATGTTTAATTTTGATAAAAGGGATCTGTGCTGTTGACAAAACTTCTGCTTTAAGAACTGTCTCATGATGGCAGGAAAAAAGCTAAATAATTCAGTGTGGCACACGAGCACAATACTGAAGTTAGGCTCACTGTTATAAAGGTCACTCATTTCAAGCTCTCTCTACAGTGACCAAAGACAGTTCTCCTAAATGTTACCTTTGTGTTTTTCTTGACTCTTTGCCTTAAATTGCAATATTAAACTTCTTTTTTTAAGCTTAAGAGACAAGTCTACTTAATATATAGCTCATATTACACATGAATGGGGTGCTTTGATGCCAGAAGAAAGCAGTAAAATGTGACTCGCTTTGCACAATGTCCAGTCAGTGGCAATCCTCAGACGCAGCACCTGAAGCGAGCCAGAGAAACAGCTCTGACCTTTAAAGCCAGCAGTGTCACCAGGAAGAGTAACAACCAGCAGACTGCCTAATGGTGTGTCACTTGATTTATTTATTTATATTCTACGGGAAGATAGTGAAATCCTTCCTCTAAAGTGCAGTATTTTATGCAAGTGAACTTGACCAATCCACCATAAACTCATCGCATTAATTCAAACGAATAGCTTGACAAATAAACGGCAAATTACGGGAAACAGTCACGGCTGCTGTGTGAGTAAGGTGACACGGCGTCCTCAAGACTCCTGGATCTCTTCCACAAACAGTTAATGCGAGGCTGATTTTGTGAGTCCCTTGGCAGTGATAGTGTACCCATGAATTCACACCACAAAATAAGACAACCTGCAGGGAAAAAAAGGACTTATGATCAGTGACAGGTGTTTCTACTCAATGTCCAGGGATTAGGTACTGACGGTAAGCTGTTTGGGAAACATCATGGAGGTTGTTTCACACTTGAGGAACAACACCAAGTGTGTATCTAGGGAAATTAGTTGGAATAGAGGAAACACTGTAAATGAGGTATGTGTATCAGGGCGCATAGAGGGATGAAGAGACTGCCTGTGATAGAAAACAACACAGTAGCCATGTTAGGATCATAGCAAAAGACACGCCCCCTCTTGCTCTCATACAGATAATTTCTTCCCTTTTCCTTTCTACTCTCCATCTCCTTCATATCTTTCTCGCTCCACTTTTTGTAAATTCACTTTTCTCACCCTGTGTCAAGTGGAAGGTAGGGACCGCCAAGGTGTAAATTGTTCAGCTTGCAATGGCTGGGGAGGAGAAGAAAGCAATTTCCACACCATTTCTTAGTGGGAAACATCCGCACTGTCGCCAAGCCCTGTAGGGACCTCAGACGAAAAGAGAAACCACCACTTAACCGCCAGCCAGTCAGCAAGGAGGAGATTAGGAGAGAAAAGAGCAAGAGGGAAGAGAGAGACGTTATCGCAGCTCACACTTGACTACCAGTCGGAGCCACCCAGATTACTGTTATTGCCACAGATTGTAAACAGCTGCATTCACAATGTGGTCCACAGAAAAGAGCATAAAACCTGCTGTTTTAGGGCGGTTCCACATCCTGAGCTGAATAATATGATTCTGAATAGGATGTGTTTGTATCCTCCGAGCCTTGAATATGTGTCGGCGGCTGCCTTTAAAGTCTCATGGCAAGGCAAGGCAGGGCAAGTTTATTCATAAAGCACCTTTCAACACAAGGCAAGTGAAAGTGCTTTACAAAAATGAAAGGCATTAAGAGCAATTAGGTAACGTGCAATGGAATCACATGACAAATTGTCATTAAAAAAACATTTTAAAACAGTTATTAAAAAGTGAAAAGGATCAAATCAAGCTAATATAGAAAAATACAGGATTTACATACAAGAGTAAAAGTTACAGTACACTGTAAGATGTTAATAGTTATGGAGCTCATGGTGTTAATACTGAGATTGTACAGCCACAGGGCAATGGTATACACTGTGAAATACATAAAAAGAAAAGCATTGGACAGTTGAAATGTTTATGATCATGAAATGGTCGAGGCATGCATTCTTAATTGATTTTAAGGACATTTAGATGGTGTTATGAACCTTGACAGACACTTGGACTCAAACGCACAACTCAAAAGAAAGTTTGTTGTTCAAAAGGTCTTTACTTTGGAAAAGTATAAAGTTCAAACAAAAAATCACTCCTGAGAGGCAAAACGTAGCAAAGAAAACTATAAACTAAATAAACTTGACTTGGAAGTAAGGGGGCCTGAAATGAGAGACAAGAGGTAAGTACAAAATAAAACAGGAAGTGCAATGACAGGACTAGACAGGTGAACAAAAAGACTTTACTAAACATAAATCTAACCTGGGCTATGAACTAAACGTGAAACAATAACATGAACCTGATTAACATGACATGAATAATCTAGCAGACATGACGGGATGTTACAGATGGTCATAACGTTTAGATCCAAAATAATATTTAATGTTAATTACCGCCCACCAGCTCTTATGCAAATATTTCAAGTAACCCTTAAGCAAACAAGGTAAGATCTCATCTGTGCATGGAAACAGTATAGTTTAAGTTCGGAAAATACCCGCAAATATACTCGTCTATAGGGTTTAAATACAGTGATTTAGGTGTTGAGCCTAAACCATCACAAACCTGACTTACATGTAGGGCCCTCTGTTATGCTTTTGAATAAAGGCATAACAATACAATACATAATAATAAATATATACAGGTTTTATATTTTATATAAATACTATAATAAATAATACCTAACAAGTTGGTGTAATGGACAGTCAATGGTACTCTCAATCCTGTCCAGACTTTCCAAATGTTGGTAAATATGTCATATCTATACTAGATACTGGGCTTTATAAAGAGGGCTACAGATAGAAATGTGTACTGTTAATTTTGCATGGACCCATACTTAATCAAGTGTAGCAGAAAGCATGTGTTGCATGTCATTCATCTTCTGTCCTTCCCCTAATATCCTGTCTGTCTCTATTATATCCAATTAGGGGGAGCCTTCTCTCAATATGTCACAGTTTCATGAGTCTCCTAAAAACGAAGAATTGTGAACAAGAATATATGTTCAAAAAGGAGTTTACATTGAAGCATTTGAGCCAACTTTCTCTGTGTAGAGAGGCTTTGTACTTGCCACACAAATCTCTCAGTAACTACTTGTGTCAGCACCATGGAGCTCCCCTGGAGGACAACAGGGCATTTACACCAGACAGCAGTCCTGAGAAGAGTAATCTGGGGTCCTGGTTTAACCTTTCCTTTGATATAATCTTTGAGAAATACTGTTTGGACAGCCAAGAAACACTCTCACTATATCACACTGAAGGCTTTTAAATAAGGATAACGGGATGGAAAAAGAGACGATATTTTTTATTTATTGTAGAAACCTTATAGCAGAGGCGGTGGGTTGTCCTACAGACTAATAACTTCCCGCAGTGACTCAGTTAGTCCATTAGGCTACTGCACCTATTTAAAAACATCCAGGCGGGCAGTCTTTGGCTATAATTCAGTACCAGCCAAGCTGATCTATTAAGATGTATTACACCCACAAGAGACCTATGGAGAGATGGCGAGGTCAGGGAAAAGTGAAGGCCTCACCTCAAGCTGCCGCCCGACATTCAAATCAGCATTTCAAAATCACTCAGGGAGATTAAAAAGGCAGGGGATGGAAAGGATGAGTGGGGTAGAGAGGTAGGCAGCCGCGCTACTTACAGGAGAAGCAATCTACATGCTCCTGCCCGACTGTTGACTGTTGGCGTGATTAGATACATCTTGTTCCATTATGCATTTTCCATTTTCTATTGCATTTTCTCCAAGGAGATTTGAAACATTTCTAATAGCTTTTTAAACGGCTTTCTGTCTGGATCACTTACTGTTAGGGACAGAGACTGCAGTGCATGAAGAGGAATGCAATCTCTGTTTCCTTGTCTTTGATTGTTTTATATTGTGTTCCCTCTGCAGCCTTTTTTTGTGCTTAACTCCTTTTTAAATCTTCCTCTCTCTTGTTAATTAACATTCTCCCCATGTGGCTGGCTGTTTGTCATGCACCCAAGGCATGCCGTAATTACAGTTTTTAAAAAGAACAGAGTACTGAGTAATTGAACAGGTATGTATTTATAACTATGTGACTCCAGTTGCTCAATGTGAAGTGCAGCTCTACCTGACACATTATCACATTGTCTGCTGTTGGCATTATCTATTCAGGCATGGTGAGGTGTCTAAGGAGAAGTGCTGTAGAAAGAGTTGTGAGAGCAACGCTTAATGATGCAGTGTAGGATTTAAGGGGAATTATTAGCAGAAATGGAAGGATCTATTCATAACTATGTTTTCCTTAGTGTATAATCACATGAAACTAAGAATATTTGTTAACAAGAAGTTAACCTCCAAAAACAGCCATAAGCCTCAGGTTCTTTTTAATGTCCTCAACTCCATTATTAATCCCTGTGATGCTTCTCCTATTGTGCCATCGACCACTCTCTGTGATAAGTTCCTCACGTTTTTTATCGAAAAAGTATCTACTCTTAGGCTAGCCCACACTAGTGCTACCCCAGATCCTGCCCCCTTTCTGTGCCCTGCTGTCCTCGACCACTTTGAGCCTGTGTCCCTCTCCTCTCTCTCGGATGTGGTCAAGCACCTGCGGCCGACAAACTGCAGCTCAGATAGCATTCCCTCTCGCCTTCTCAGAGATGTTTTTAATTCAGTTGGAGCAAGTATTTTATTACTTATAAATACCTCTCTTGGATCAGGATGTGTCCCAGCTGCCTTCAAACATGCCGTGGTAAAGCCACTACTTAAAAAGAAAAATCTCGACCCTTCCATTCTCGGAAATTTTAGGCCCATCTCCCAGCTACCCTTTTTATCCAAAGTTCTGGAGCGAGTAGTCTACGCCCAGCTGCAGTCTTTTTTAACTACGCATGGAATCCATGAAAAGTTTCAGTCGGGCTTTAAACCCATGCACAGCACTGAAACAGCCCTTTTAAGAGTTTTTAATGACCTGCTCCTAGCCGCCGACTCAGGTAGCCCAGCTGTCTTGGTGCTGTTAGACCTGACAGCTGCCTTTGACACAGTGGACCATAGCATCCTGTTGTCACGGCTTGAACAGTCCGCTGGCATCACAGGCTCTGCCCTTGCATGGTTCAGGTCCTACCTGACAGACCGTAGCTTTGCAGTGCAGTTAGGTGCCTTCTCCTCTGCCAAAGCCCCTCTTACCTGTGGGGTTCCCCAAGGCTCGATTCTGGGCCCCATCCTGTTTTTACTTTACATGCTTCCCCTGGGTTCAATCCTCAAAAAACACAATGTCGCCTTCCACTGTTATGCAGATGATGTCCAAATATATCTACCTCTCAATTCCAATAAAAACTCGTTACAGCTACTGATGGACTGCTTGACAGAGGTCAAATCCTGGCTGAGCCAAAACTTCCTCACCCTCAATGAGAGCAAAACTGAGGTCATCTTTTTTGGACCCCACCCTCCAGCCTCCCCAGCTGATACTCTGGGCTCGCTCAAAAAAAACATCCTCCCCTCTGTCAAGAACCTTGGAGTGACCTTTGATAGCATTTTTAAATTTGACAAACAGGTCAGCAGCGTAGTTCAAACCTGCTTTTTTAAAATATGACTATTGGCTAAGACCAAGTCGTTTTTATCTTTTAAACACTTGGAAAGGGTTATCAACGCCTTCGTAACCTCAAGGTTGGATTACTGCAACGGTCTGTATGTGGGTATGGACCAGGCCTCAATCAGACGCCTGCAGCTAGTGCAGAACGCCGCTGCACGTCTTCTTACGGGCCACAAAAAGCATGACCACATCACCCCAATTCTGGCCTCACTGCACTGGCTTCCAGTTCGGTTCAGAATTGATTTTAAACTCCTTTTATTTGTTTTTAAAGCGCTAAATGGGCTGGCTCCGGCCTATATAGCTGAACTCCTCCAGCGCTACACCCCAACCAGAGCCTTAAGGTCTGCTGACCAGCTGCTGCTGGTAGTGCCCAAGACCAGGCTCAAAACCAGAGGTCACCGAGCCTTCGCAGCAGCCGGCCCCAGACTCTGGAACACTCTGCCCCTCCATGTGAGGTCGGCCCAGACCCTAGGGGTTTTTAAATCCTCACTCAAAACGCACTTCTTCTCTCTGGCCTTCTAGTCGGAGCGGAGCACGACTCCTGACATTTCGCTGTGGGTAATTTTTGTATTTTTGCTGTTGCTTTTTGTTGTATAGTGTTTTTATTGTAAAGCATTTTTATTGTATGTACAGCACTTTGGGCTCGACCAAAAATCGCTTGTAAATGTGCTCTATAAATAAAAATTGATTTGATTTGATTTGATAACATAGAATAGGCCCTTCAAATGGGAATTTGTTCACTGTGTTGCAGCTTCTACGGTAGTCTCGAATAGACAAACCGAACTGTAGAGGCCCTTGTGTGTTTCTGAATGATTCGAAGGCAACACATTAGGAAAGGAGGGGTGGATGGTATCGGTAGTTGTTCGCGATCTCAACACAGAGAGCTACTTCATGAACAAATGTTATCTAAGAAAAGTATACAGTGAATTTGACTATATTAACTGGTCGGAAAAAGTTTTGTCCAACAACGTTATTGTGACAACACTGAAGTATCCACTACCTAATACAAATTTGATCAATTTTCCAAGTATAAATTTAACATTTTTCCTCCTATGAACTGTATACTAGGCACTGTTGTGGTAGAATGTATTGCCCACTTACACCACTTTGCATCTCCAGTGATGGTGATATCTGATGATAGTAGCAGTGGATCTCCAATCTCCAACCTAATCTCCAATCCACCTTTATTGCGAATATTTCAAAGAGGGCTTCTCAGGTTGGAACAAGGTATATACTTTTTACATGTGCATATGCAAACACAGACGTGCATGAACACACTATACAAATGGCTTGAAATGGTTAAATGCACTCACACACTTATACACACGCACAAATGCAGCCATATGCTAGAGAGGAGGTGACATCACACATCCAAGTCTCGCCCCACAGTGATGGATGAGTCCAGGCATCCCAGAGCGAGTAGTGGCGTTCCACAACATTGACAGAGAGAGACAGAGTTGGGCATTTTGTGAGAGAGGGGCAGAGTGACTGCAGCAGAAAGAGAAGAATGATTTTTGGGTGTGCGTGCAAAAAAGAGAAAGATGATATGTGTGTGCTCATGTGTGTGCGTGTGTGTGTGTGTGTGTGTGTGTGTGTGTGTGTGTGTGTGTGTGTGTGTGTGTGTGTGTGTGTGTGTCGTGTTGATGGCTCTTGTCCAGCGAAGTAGAGCGTAGGGTGACAGTGATGGAGAGGTTCATGGGAGGAGGGGAGATGGAGATGAGTGGGGAGAGAAGAGTGGTGAGGTGGACAACTTAGCGCAGTCCGTGGTTGATGACTTGAGAAAGAAAAAAAGGGGGAGAGGAGAGAGACATCATCAGACAACAGGGAGAGAGAGCGAGAGAGGGGTCGTGACTGGTGAGAGCGAGAAAAATAATCCATTACTAGAGAGAAGGAGTCGGTTGTCTTCTGCGTCCTCGAGGAACGCTTCAGAGAAGAAGTGGAGTCACAAGCTCACAGCCTGGAAAATTTGAGCCCCGGATAAAAATAAATTAGATTTCAAAAAGAGAGTGAGGTCCAATGTGTCAACAGGAATGGACAACATGTGGAGACATGGAAGGAAAAAGGCTATTTGGGTCATAAAATGTCCCTTTTGTCATGATGCCCTTCATTGTCATTGATGCCCAGCTAGAGAAAAACTATTTTAGATTTACACCTGCCAAAAGTTGATTGGGCAAAGTTGTTTTTGGCTCTGAGTCGATGATCATTAAATAATCATGTAGCATTATCCTGATTCCACAGACAAAGAGCAAGGATGAAACATGAAGCAATCAGGAAGGGGAAAAAACGTTTTGTATATGAATAAAAGACAGGATACAGCTACAGTGATTGGAGAGTCCTCTATGGCACAATCTTGAATTCTCTAAATCTACTATTGAAATTAGAGATGTATTTACATTTAGCGCCAATGATTTTAAAGTATTTATCCGGGAGTTCTTACAAAGTGCTTTCCATTACAGAGCACTTTTTTCATTAATCCTTTGCAATTTAGTAGTAAACTGGCAGCCTTTTTTTTAAAAGACAAAAAACAATCAAAGCAAAAACCATTTGAGACTTATTTCATTTTGGAACGAGAAGAATTAGTATGTTTTCTCCAGAGAACAGAACAGGTTAAGTGCATGAAACCTTTTTTTTTTTCACCGCAGCTCATCTCATTGTGAACTGATATGGTCAGTGCGTTGCGGGAACACTCACCTTTGATGGTGACATTGTTTGTGGTGGCACATTTAATAGTGAGCCGTTTTATTTCGTTTGTATTAGGACTGCTCAATTAATCGTATTTTAATCGCGATTACGATTATGGCTTGCAACGATTACGAAAACAACGTAATCGAAATAAAACGATTATTTCTTTATTATTATTATTTCTTTTTTTTTTTTGTGTTGGTTTTTCAGTTGAATTATACTTAAAGTTCAGGGTAATCAACTGTTAAAAACATACTGTTTCTCCAATAAATGGATGTTTTCAAAGTCAATGAATAATCGCATTCAATAATCGCAATTACTATTATTGACCCAAATAATCGAGATTATGATTTTTGCCATAATCAAGCAGCCCTAGTGTGTATCACCTTCTTCACAGGGAAAACACTCCCAGTTGGACCACAGCATGTGTTAGTGGCCTGAGATAGGGTTGTTTTGTTACTTAGATTACACTTGATTGAGACAGATCTAAACAAACGACTGACCAAATGTAAAGCCTGTATCTTTGATCGGATCTATTTTTCCTACACAATATTCCAATCAATCCTTTCCAGGGCTGAGCGCTGTGTCAAGTTTAATCAACACAAATGAGCTGGCAGCAGGCTTCACATTAGAGACTATAAATAAAAGGCTTTATGATGCTTTTGTCTTTTGGTTCTTCGTCTAGAGATGAGTGAATCCTATGGGTTTCTTTGTGTGTGCAGATTTACAGGAACCCAGGGCCACTGAAACAGGAGGGATCGAGTGTCTTTGTGAAGTCCAGAAGAGGAAGAATCTAACGTTCACATAAAGACTTGGTGTCCAACAATATCCAGATTGTGACCAATTTCAAGGAGACACATTTCAGTGATCAGATGTCACCTGCAGCCAAATCAGACCTCTGAGATTACACAATGCCAGGTGTAATATAATCAGAAGTAAACAAAGAAAATCTTATATTCTAAAGGAGATGTTCCACAACACCAAAAGTGGCCTTGAAGATAACCTGAAGAAGCTCCTCACTGTCGCTGATACATTATTGCAGGGTTTATTGGATTGGATTGCAATAGACTGTGGCATACCTGATAAACTGGTATTCAGTGTACATTGTATTACAGAACAAACTCCTTTCTCTGATAGTAAGCACTTTGTTATCAGCACAAAATACATCCCCTCCATGTAGGTCAAAACGTCCCTGTAATACAGAATGATGAACACTCAACATCCCTCCGCTTCTCTCACTCTATCATAAGTTGAGCAATTAACAATGCATTACATGTGTTAGAGTTTTATTTATGACTAACGAGCAGTTAACAAATCATGATTTCCTCCATGACTGAGTGTAATGTTGGGTCTCAGTGGAAATTCTGTTGAGTTACAGCAACTTGACAGCTGTATTTCATAACGGCCCGGCCACGCAAGGTACAATAACACTGATTTAGGTCCCTGTCGGAACCAGCCAACGCACACACTGCAGCGCTGTATCACTTTATCACACCCTGTATCCATCTCCCACAACAAAACAAGCTGCAGAATAAGCACAATACGAGTTAAGTGGTGCTAAAGTTAAAGAGATGTTGATTTGTTGCCTTGTTGGCAGTTTGTGTCAAGGGAAATAGTAACGAATGAAAACAATAGGAATGAGATGTTTAGTGGAGAGATAGGGAGTGAATTATAGAGAGAAAGGGAATAAAAGTACAGAAAGATACATGGAATAAATTCCGTTTTTTTGAAAGTACAGAGACTGGGAAGGAGTAAAGTTTTTTAAAAGCTACAGTGGAGCGCAAAGAGAGAATAGTGAAGAAAAGTAAAAGAGCAAAACAGCAGAGAAGGCAAGAGCCAAGCAGAGAATGCAAATCAGAGGAGAGAGTATCCCGGAAATGATTGCCGCTATTACAATTATCATTAGCATGTGTTGTTGGCAATAAGTCGTCTCATTATGGTGGATCCTATCATCATGCTAATTGTGGAG
This sequence comes from Gobionotothen gibberifrons, assembly GCA_943591055.1. Taxonomy (NCBI): domain Eukaryota; kingdom Metazoa; phylum Chordata; class Actinopteri; order Perciformes; family Nototheniidae; genus Gobionotothen; species Gobionotothen gibberifrons. The sequence continues at coordinate 481,458 of CALSBZ010043654.1, read as the reverse complement.
GATGCCGTGTTTTAGCATGCAGGGGGCTCTCTGGTACAAAGGGAAGAGTTCACTACCAGAACACTCATGTTGAGCGGGAATAAACGGTTGACAGACACCAGGGAGGATATACCATCTCCTGCTCATAGACACAAATCATGGATTTCCAGGCATCTAAATACTCCCTCTGTAGTTCTCAGCAGATCCGCTCAAAAGTGATCCAGATGATGGAATAGCTTCAGAAACCCCCGACCCCTTCTTCTCTACAACGTCAGATTTCAAAGTGACGATCTGACATTCACACTTGCAAGTGATGGGCCAACTGTGTGGAGGTGAGAAAGCCAAAACTTGAACTTCTCTCGATAGCACTTTTTTAAATTCCTGACACAACTATTTCTGTCACTTTTCATGTGAATATCTGAGTGTAACACTATAAATGCTTTCTGGGATATTAACGCTATCATTATCACCGTATTTAAATGATTTATCACCCTGCCTCAGAGTGTGGCAGCTAGAGACAGCTAGTTTTGATTTCTGTTGTTTTTGAAAAATGTCATGATGTGAGGCTATTCCTACAGTCTCGCTGCATGGCGAAAAACTCCTGCTCTCTTTATGCTATACTGCTTTGTACCACTTTCCGCCATACAGCTATACATCAGGAAATATCTGTTGTGATAAAGGTGATATTGTTAAGCAGGATAGATGACTCTTTGAGTTTGTAAAATAGCTTTTAACAACTAATGTCTTTATTTATACCGTTAGAACTTGCTACTCAGCATACAGGTGATAAAACAAATTATATTTCCTCTTGTTAATTGTTGCTTCTTGATGCACTTTTACAGTTGTTCAATAGTTGTAAAAAGCTGATGTTTGCAGGGTCCACACAACCTAAGAAGATGGGCTAATCGATTTCCTTTTGAAGTTTACTTTCGCTTGTTTTCCATTTAAAGTGACATAAAGGGGCATTGCAAATACTCCACTGCTTAGTTGTTACCACAAAGTTGTATGCTGCTGATAAAATGTTAGATCAATATTTATTATAAGTACTTTCCCTCGATTCATTCTCCTGAATCGGTCAACTCCCTCAGTTAAGCCAGCTTAGCATGTCTGTTTCCAATCATCCTGTTTAATCCACACATATTCTCTATCTTTGTTAGAACAGCTCCAATGAGTGATTTGACTTTTTAATACGGATTCCAAACCTGCAAAAATAACAGTGAACAGTTAAACAGTATATTTTCCTGTTATAAAAGGAATTCAAAATGTAAACTCCTGACCTGTAGAGTATTCTATATTTTTGCTAACCATGGTGTTTTTCCAAAAAGCCTCCTGTGCTCGAATCACTCACTCCTCTTCACACCTGAAAGGCAGCAGTGAAGCAGTGAAGGTCTCTGGCCTAAAGCTCACACACACACACACACACACACACACACACACACACACACACACAC
>CALSBZ010043654.1:437117-477294 GCA_943591055.1 Gobionotothen gibberifrons | reverse complement strand
TGTGTGTGTGTGTGTGTGTGTGTGTGTGTGTGTGTATGTGTGTGTGTAGCTGGATGGAAATTGCTGTACTCCACCTTGTTATGTGAGACTCTATATGTGGAGGGGTGTTGTGGATGCTACTAAGATATGCCCTTATATCACAGCATTGGCCTAATGAAAGCCAGGAAGTCATTCTGGGACTAAAGCCCCCCTTCGTTTCTCATTTTCTTCTCCAATCTAACTGCAATCAAGTAAATCTCAGGTGGCGGTGGATGGGTGGGCGCCTGTAAATATGGTACCCCTTCTAATTAAGTCTTCAGGTTCCCTGACTTTATTGTGCTGCTTGGACTGTGTGCAGTGCCAGGAGTAATACTTAAAGCCAATCCCTCTTATGGATGCGTTTTATTACCTGATTTAATTACATTTAATAATAAGAGGAAAGATGCAGGAAAAAATCTTAGGGAGAGTGGATCGGCGGTGCTGCTTATTTGTTTTGAGCTCACAGCTCTGGTGATATTGTGTTGTGCTTTAGTTAGCATACAAGTGAATGTGATAATGATGAATTAGAATATATTTCCAAAAGATAAAACATTGCGCAGACACTTATTCCGAACTGGGGACATCACAATGAGGGTAGGAGACAATTAGCTGCTGTTTTTTAGTTTTACCTGCTGGCTTTGCAGGTAAGGGACTTTCAGTGGCCATTCCCCATCAATTATTTCCATTCCCTTTGAAAAAAATCACAACAATTACAACAAACAAGTCAACAATACCTGCAGAAGAACAGATAAGCCATAACAGGGGACTATGTTTGAACAGGGTGCATAAAAGGAGCAGAGGCTTGCTGCCGGGACACAGAGAGTGTGCATGGGTTTGTGTTTGAAGGCTTTGAATTTCTTCTTTGCTTCTCTCCTCGCTAAACAAGCAGGACCACACAGCTAACATTGAAGCCAGTATCAAACCCTTTAGGACTTTAGACCATCTTTTTGATGCCAATCCAACTCCCAGCTATTTCAAGTAATAAGAAAAGCGAAGCAAGAGAGACAAGAAAGAGAAAAAAGACAGAGGCAACACAAGTGTGACCCTAGCACTCCCCTTGTCAGTCAAAAATCGGCAGCAAGCGCTTGGAGGAAGCCGTCTGTCAAATCCTTTTAATTATCCGTAACATATCTACTTCTTCTTCCCCTCTGGCAGGCAGACAGCAGGCCAGACCTGGAGAAAAAACAGGATTCGAAATACAATATGGAACTTGCAGTCTATCGATATATTAAAGTCACATTTAAAAGCCTGTTAGCCATTTTCCTGAAATTCCACACCACAATTCACACTATACTCTATTTAAAGCTCCGTTAAGCTTTATTTTTATGTTAACACTGAATTGAAAGATTCCCAGTAATCTTAAATGGGATTTGTACTGCTGAATCCACACAAGGTCTTGCAGATTCTCACAACCAAAGAGAAACTGTGGTCTGTGATTGAATACATCCTCCTAAAGTGATGATAGAGGTGAAGTGATTGCTAACGTAATTTAAAGCTTTAGGAAACGTTGTTTGTGAGTTTGAGAAGCAAACTAAAGCTTACACGCTGAAAGTCGCACTTGCCATGATTGGGATTTGTTTGTGTAGCCAAACATTCAACAGATTTGAGACATTTGTGAAAGATATATGGAACTTACAACATTGATTATAATAAAACGTAGGTTAAAGGAAAAATGTAACATTTTGGGACATATGATTTATTTTTCTCTCTGAGTTAGATGAAAATCAATACCACTTTCACTGTTCAAGGAGAATTGAAGAAGCTTGTTGTGCAGCTACGAGTGGGTTGTTTACACAGCTCTATTATACATGTACAAGCAATGTCAATGTTTTCAGAATTTCCCCAAGAAATCCTTGCCTTGGACCTTTTCTTCTTTTTTTACCACTCTCCATGTCTCTCCAGCTAATATGAAGATGAGCCAGGAGATGTTTCTTGGCATAAAGAGTGGAAACAAGGAAACAACTATCCTGGTTCTGTCTGAAGGTAACAACATCCACCTACCAGCACCTCCAAAGCTCACAAGTTAACAGTTTATATCAGGTAATAACATCTTTATTTAATCAAAATAAATGAAGAGATAATGGCTGCATGTGTTCCATTTTGATTTTGCCACTGCGATAGTCTGCCCCGCCGAAATGAAACAAATGTATCATTAATAATGTTGTGCTTTAGTAACTATTTCCTACAAAACGTTTGCCAATTAAAAATACTTTTGGCTAATGAGCATGAAATTAGCAATCAGAAACTTGCGATTAGCTATTAGCATTTGTGGCCACACGTAACATAGGCTTTAATGGCTCTAAGTGCTACGACAACTATAGGACATTAACACAATCAAACAAAAGCAAGTGTAAATCTGCCCTCTATACTCCGAGAGGCTAATCAGTAAATGAGTGGCGGCTGTGCAGGCAAGAGGCTGGTAACAAGAGCAACCAAGGAGGACCGAGAACATCATGTACACGGACGCACAAGCACTGTCCAGATGGGTCTCTGTCTCACCGTGGACCATTTTACTTTTGGAAGGAGGTTTGGGACACCCTCTGCATTCTGTGTTGGATTTGAAGCTTTCTCGTCAGTGACAAGTCGATGGGAGGCTCATACTGTGCTGTGGTACTGGCATATAAAAACAATTGTTGTGGTGTATCACATGAATTGTTTTCTGCCTGAGAGAATTGTGAATCAGGATGATGCATGTATTAATAAAAGTATACTGATACCAGCTTGTTACAGTATCTGAAACATGCTTTATGTTAAATGGGACAAATGATGGTCAAGTTCAGGCGCATACTTGTTTTTAAGGTTTATTTACGTGCTTATATGCTTTAACTTTGTCTGTTTTACCCCATTTCTTAAAGCCCCCCTCACTTAAACATCCAAACTGATCTGATCGGCTTGTGAAAAGAAAAATGCAAATGAATGGGTAATGGCAAGTTGATCAATACAGTTCAAATTATAATACAATACTTCAAAATAGTACAATACTTGATGAAGTATTGCGCTTAGTATGGAATAAAGAACATTAAGTCGTGACAGGGTAGATACTTTTTAAACAGTTAGGCCAGATCTAGTTTGTACGATAAGGTACAATAGAAAACAGGGATAATACAAGTTCTTACTTTGGACCATGAACTGATTAGTAATTATATAAATATGATATTCAGTCGAAGCAAAACGTTATCAACATCCATGTCACAGTCCAAGGACAGTGTTCTGAATCACAGTAAAGAAAGAAATAATGGGATCAGAAGGTCCTCCATCAGGCCATCTGATGGAGGACCTTCCTTTAAAGTGGAAAATGAGTTCTGTGCATGTATGACCGGCTACAAATGTATAAAATCAAAACCTACGGGAACAAAGAAGACACCGAAAGGGAGAAGAGGAAGAATACAGCCTGTAGTTTCTGAGCCAGTGGTCTCTTTCTCGTCATTATTTCACCCAGAGGGGCTGGAAGGATGTGTGACAGAGACTGAAAGAGTGTAGCTGTTTCCCCCGGTGATGTGAAAAAAGACCCAGCATGAAATACATCATGTAAGACGTTGATGCATACATGTACACCAGCCTGAACACATTTGCTTCTACTTCTGTTTCTGTGAGCACATCCACTGCATATGTTTGTGCAACTGCATATTTAAGAATCTGTAAGTGTATGCTTGAACATGTGTGTTTACATGTTTGTATATGCTGCAGTTACTCGTGTGAATATGAGAAACCACTTCAAAACCATAGCTCACTTTACAAGCAGAAACCACCACGTTCCCATGTGAAGTCTGCGTATGGAGACCGAAATCAGGCCGAATCCAGGATGATCTGATGGCTTATGAATGCACAGGGACCCGGTTCGTACCCGACACATTCAGACGTGCATTTAGCTTTTTGTCCCATTGCGGGCAATATAAGCCGAAGGGTGCAGGGCCCATTTCCAAAGAGCCAGTCTGTAATGAGAGATCAGAGGCGAGGTTTTATCATAGGCAATAAAACATGAGAACCGCGTGTCTGTTAATAAGACCCCAAGAGGATTGTAGAGGGGGGTGAAAGACGTGGGCTCCTAGGATCAAAGACATGTCTGCCTGGAGAGGAGAGGAGAGGAGAGGAGAGGAGAGGAGAGGAGAGGAGAGGAGAGGACTAGTGATGCATTGAAGCGGATTCCAAAAAGAAGAAATAAAAGAGAAACATTAAAATAAATGGATGGATTGAGATGAATATATAGAGGTTTATCTATACTCAATCCTCTATTCATTAGGGCCCGAGCACGGAGCGCTAGGACCCAACGGCGTCCTAGCACGAAGTGCGAGGAACCTATTGTTATCCTAGGTATTTCATCCTCTTTCTTGTTTTTGAGGGCTTTAGGACGCTCAACAAGTTGTATCATTTTGCACGGACGCCAGGACCGGTAAATATGGCAACATTCTGGAGTCAATGGGTTCAAATTGTCCAACATGCTCGCTAGCGCCACCTATATGTCAATAATTTCGGGGAAAATTACATAGCATGACCTGAAATTGTGCACACATATCCGGGTGCACGTGCTCTACAAATAATCCTCTTGGAACCCTAAGCTCCGCCTACCTTTTTTTATTTGTAATTAGCATAATGTTCAAAACAGTGAAATATTCACTTACATTTCAATTTTTTGTTTTTCAACACTAAACTTTGTATACAGCATCGGTGGAGGGTCAGACACATTACCGTAGAAAATGAGCATGTTCAGACGATAAGTATTGCCGCCATGAATCAAAACGTACTCACAAAAAGGCGGGGCTTAGAAAGAAATGCTCATAACTCATCAACAATGTATCCATTCACCACAGATGTTGGTGCATAGGTTCAGTCCGGCACACCAAAGCATTTTCATTTTGGACTATAGGGGGCGCCAAAAACACCACCTATTTATAACTCAAGAACGGATGGACGAAATACATTTTTATTTTGTTACACATACTCAGGGGGTGACTACGAGCTGAGATTTAGATTGTCGCAACAAATGCAGAATGTGGGCGTGGCCTATAACACTTTTTTTAATTGCAATAGCATAAAATGAGCTTCGGATGCAAAACTTGGGACACACGACCTTTTCGAGAATGTAAAAAAAAAAATGTTTGATAGCTCAATCGTGGAGGTCGTAAGCTAACAGTGAATACACAATTTTTGACGATTTACATGTCGCAAATTACTCCAAACTACTCGCATATAGTTTTTCCGATATTCACGAAACGCTGTATACACATTGCTATTATGATTGCACACATATTTCAAATTGCCTTCCATTAGCCCCGCCCCCCAGGAAGTCGGCCAATTTCAAAAATGTCCGTTTTTCATGCATTTTAAGCACATTCTTGCTAATTCCTCATAGGAAAATGATCGAATCGAATGATCGAATGATCGATCCAATGTGATGCTACATTGCAAAGGAATAGTCGTTCGCTCGAACGGGGAGCTCGTAAGCCAACGGAGAATGTACCATTGTTGACGATTTACATGTCACAAATTCATCCAAACTACTACATTTCCAGTTTTTCAAACATTTACAAAGTTGCACCGTAACTCCGAATGACCAGAAATGATGCACACTTATTCGTGTGGACCTGTTCTACATATTATCTCCTTGAACCCCTAAGCTCCGCCTACTTGATTTTTTTTTTATTAGCATAATGTTAAAAACAGTGAAATATTAACTTCGACGAGCCTTTAGAGACATTTGTTTTCCTTCGAGACGGCGCACCGACATCCGTTTCCGGGTCGCTGTCGGAGGACCTGGGAGTCTGACGTGAAAATTATAGAAATGACAAACGGCTCATTTTGGAGGACTCGCACGCTTCTGCTTGACGCTGAGACGACCGGCTGCCCTCCCCGACAGGCGCACGGACGCGAGGGCCCGCTCATCACTGCGCGCACTTCTGTGACCGCAGTTTTAAATTTGCTTTGTTCTTTCTAAAGCTAAGCTAAAGATTAGACTTATTTTCATTGACTCAAAGCAATTTGTTGCATGTCTTTTAAACAGAATGTTCATTGTGATTTGTTCATTTATTCTGAAATATTAAGTCTTCTGTATGTTACAATGCAACTCAGTATAACACCACCCTGATGTCAAATATTACGTGGACACAAAAAATGAATTAAGTAGAAGCCCTGCATAAAGTCGTTTTTTTCATCTCTCTGCTGGGAGGTCAGGAATTAAAACATGAGTGTGGAGCAGCTGCACTTGATGTGACAGGAGCCTTTCCAATTTATTTTGATTGGCCTTGCTTTATGCAGGCTTCTGTACAGATTTCCCATGGGCAACTTTGCATTCTCACAAAGACTGGGAAATTCAAAATGTGCAATGCCTACAAGCAGAAACTACAAATGATTTTCCAGGAGGATATGTCAATTAGGTTTCATCCACTGTGTGTTTTTGAGGGCTGACACTGATATCTTAATGCTTTCTTCAACATCTGAAGCTTGTTTAAAGTGGAGGGCACTTATCCTGGTGCAAACTTAATTGAAGATCTTACAAAAATCTCTAGCTGAAGCTTATTCAGACTCAGACGGTATTTGTAATTGACTTAAACCCAGGGACGTGCACAGACATTTGGAGGGGCTATTGCTCTAAACTAGAAAAAGGGAAAAAATGAAAACCAGGGAAATGTTTTGTTTTGTGGTCCATATCTCATTAACATATCTAATGTTGGTAACTATTGAAGACAAAATGCGGACAATTCTGTTTTAATGTATTTTGACCATTGTAACGGCTGTGCCTTAAATAAACTCACTAATTGATTAAACCAGTTCAATACGCATTATTCTTATTCTCATCATTCTTTATGAGCGCAGTAACGGTAAGGTATCTAATTACTTGTTTATTTAGTATTCCATAACTTAATAACAGAGATGGTCAAACTTAAGTTGAGACATGGCAGAAATCCTACAGTGAAGTGTTCTCCCGTATGTGAGAGAGGGCGATCAAGAAAAGAGAGGGAGCGGTGAGGGAGTTTACGGAGCAGATGAAAAGACACAGAAAGGCAGAAGCACAATAACAAGTATATTATGTGTTTTTTTTGTAAATAACCGACGGTGTCAAGAGGAAGTAAAGTCCCCTGGTTTGTCCCCTATACTCTAACTCAAAATCAATAAAAGCATATTTAAAAACGGGGACATTTCCGGGGACAGATTGACCCGAGGATTGGCCACCAAAGCCAGGCAAGCACATGATCACCATAGCCATATGAGGCCGGACCGGACTCGGAGGGCTTTCCTTTGCTTTTCAGCTGTCAGATTGTAAACAAAGTCACGTGACTGGGGGCAGATGACAGCGCTGACAAGGTGTGTTTTATCGCAGCGAGACTCTACAATACTAATTGTGGGCTTATCATGTTTATTCGGCCACAACAGAAAAAAATGACTTTCGCTCTCTCCAGAGGGGCAGGTCAGCCAAAAAGTTCAAAAGGGCCGTTGCCCGGGCAACATTAGCCCGTACCTGTGCACGTCCCTGCTTAAACCCTTGAGTTGTATGATCCTGGTCTGCAGCCTCACCGCCACCCTGCTGCATGTTGGGCCTTACATCTGGTCTGTTTGTGTTTTCTCATGACAGCCAAATAGACATTAGATATCAGATGAGAGATCTCAGATTGAAAGTGTTCACTTCCTAAAATAGTTGAGTCAGACAACTCACGTGTTTCTTTAACATGTTTATTAGAAGCAGCATATAGTTGAGTTTGGCGTCTAGGCTCGGGCCTCATCACTCCACAGATATACATAGCACGATGAGTGATGATTAAATAACTAACCCCCCCGAGCCTACAGGTGGACGCTGGGGTGGTGGGGGGCAGGCGAGCAGCAGCGACGTGGAAGTAGCTGCAGCAAGCAATGCATAGAGATATCTGGCAGGTTAAATAGAGCGGCATATTAAGGAGACTCTGTTTGGTTGGTTGTAGAGTGGCAAGGGGCGTTGTGTATGAATGCAGCATAAGTGCTCGAGTTGACTGCCTGAACTAGCTCGCAGGCTTCGCCCCATTTTGCAGATATCAATCTTTTAAGAGGAAACTTGACCATGAAGATCCAGGCTGGGTGTGTAATCACCACAACCACCTTGAAGAAAACATGAATCCATATCGTGTCCTGACCTTTTCATTGAAATGGACCTCACAAATCTATAATGTAGTTGGGTTTGACTAGATATATCTGGTTGCCTTTGGATTCTCTCGATGTTTGTTTTACATTCATTTCAATGTACAAGCTTTATTGTTGTATTCATATCAGCATCAAACGTTATAGAATAAACAGAAAGAAATGAAGCAAACTTATACTTACAATGTGTTGACCATGACACAAAAAAACATTAACATTTGATTATAAAGCATATTCGTGCACAAATGCAGAGATGTATATGTACATGTGTATAGCATCCATCCACTCATGTGTTTTCTAACAATCTGTGTTTCATCTGAGAATTAACAATGTCAATGTTAGCCGCTGTACAGATAGCACTCTTATATTTCATGAAGGCTTTTGTGCAACTAACCTCCAGTCAGTGAAATTTTAAATTGCCTCCTCTGCCCACGTCGAGCTGGAAGCCAAACTTTGTGTTCTTCTCACTCCCTATGTGTCCTTAATGAATCAGGATTGATAGCACGCCAGCAGAAACACATTCACCTCATCAGCGACCAGCCAGGGGAGGGACGCTCTCCAATAAATAGTGCAGTAAACACACAATTAAGGGCCCACATATCACCGCTCCGTTATTACATCCTACCAATTAAGCATCAGGGGCAATCTCCTCATTTGTATCGCTTGACGCATATAATCAGTAATTTAGTAATGATGTGCTGAGTCTCATCCGCAGACTCAATAACAAGTGAGAGGGTGAAAGTGGGAGGTGGTGATGAGACATGTGTGCAGTAAAACTGTAAGGTGGAGAGTTTAGGGCGTTGCTATGATGTGCCAGGCTTTTGGCTTTTTTAATAACGACAAAATGTTGGAGGTATGTGGAAAAAAAAAGTGTGTGCTAATAATCTTAAGCTTCTCTATTCATTCTAAAGAGCCATGAGCTAACAATACGTTTAACTGATGCACTGCTATATAGGCCAACAAAAGCAAACAGAGCCAGCATGCTAAGCTGCTTTAATATTGATAATGTTTCCAGCTCCAGGTCTTTCTTCATCAAGCCAAATTCAAGAGTCCTTGGGCTGAGAAATGAATGAAAGGTGCGCCGGAGTCAGTGAGCGTGCATTTATGATCTCTCTCATGTCTCGAACAAAGAGATGTGCATATTCCCTAAAAGCAATCCCCTACAACCACCTGAAGCTCCCATCGATGGAGGTGGACAGGCCCAGGCCCAGCTGCTGTCTGTTGGCTCGCAGCCTACTTCTAAATGTTTGTGTTTGACTGCCATCTAGTGTGAGAGACGGGCCAGTGAATGGCTGGAGCGCAGGCCTGTTGGCAAAAATGCATTGTGTTTGGAATAGCACAAAGACAATGGATGTTATGAGCAAATATCATTATTATTGAATGCATTTGGATTTTACAACAGCATTATTTTAGTAGCAAAGAAACAGGTGTACGCTCACCACTCAGTTTGTCATGTACCACAATGCTTTTTCAAACTATTGTTACTTGTGTTTGAGTCAGGAACCCATAGAGTAAGTATGAAGAACTTGTCAGAAACAACAGCTTTACGAACTGGTATTATCATAGACTGAGGTTTTCCTCAAAGTAATAAACCATTTTAGCTGTCTGATTCTTAAAGGTCCCATGTCAAGCTTTTCCGGATATTACCCGTCCCCTTGTGTGCTATTTAGCTTTTTATGCATGTAAACGGTCTGCAAAGTCACAAACCATCAAAGTACACCCTGTAGCGAGTAAAACTCTAACACAGAAAAGACCTGTCTATGCTGCCCCAAAACGACTCGTTGGAGATTTCTCTTTTTCCATTAGTTTCTTCCGGGAACCAAGTGACGTAACGACGATCCAAATGGATCCTCACACACACACACACACACTCAGCCAGCCTTATTTTTCTCAGATGCAGCTCCGCGGATTTCTCAGCCTGGACTCAGCCTGAGACAGCGGGACACGGCGAGGCCCGGCCCGTCCCGCAGACCCCACGCAGCAACTAGGAAACAACACCAGCAAGCCAGCTCACACTGTCCACTCCAGCAGCGAGCCCCGCAACGTCCCGCCAACACGGCACCCAGACCCCACGCAGCATTCTCATCTGTTTGTCATTACTGTTGTCGTTTTCTGGTTGCTAACGCCATTGTAACACATAATCACTGATGTTCCGCTGTAACGGTGGTGGACTCATCAGAACAGAGTGGGCGAGCTGACCAATCAGAGCACAGTGGGCTCACAGGGAGGGGTGGCAGGAGCTCCAACAAGCCGTTTAGGACAGAGAGTGAACACACATACTATACAGAGATGCTGTATGAGAAACCAATGTGAGTTTGGAAAATTGCACAATATAACTCTATTCTAGTAGACCTCAACAATGGAATTATAATCAGTAGAAATGGCCATGACATGGGACCTTTAAATATATCTTTACCATCTTGATCCATTTGCAGCCATTACATATTCACACATTTCTAAAAGCTCCCTTTCAAAGTACTGGAATCATCCAGAAATGACCTGAAGAACATTCAGATAAAAGTATATTAATGATCTAGCCACTGGTATATCCTGATCCCAATTCCATGAAGTAGCTTTGGGATGAACTCCACTGCAGCACCTCCTCCACCATACACCTCAAGCAGTTGCACTGATAAATGCATAATCAGCTTTTACACTGTTGCACTACCATTCCCCAAGTAATTAACGTTTATTTTAAACAACACTGCCGGCCTTTAATAGATCAAGATACTCTATATAAGTCTTTGCAAAAAAGGCAAGAGGAGAATTTATTACTCTCTAGGGATTTGATTTGTTCTCCCATAGTGATGAGAGACATAAATATGACTTGTGGAAAAGAATGCCACTTTGTACAGCATGCAGAGATGTGCTGAATGTCTATAATGTTGGCTCCATTAATCATGTACAGTAGCTGTGGTATTGCTGTCAGATTTGTATTCTAAAAGCATGATTTAGTAGCCTTTATAGATATCACTGTTTTTATGTTTATTAAAGTCAAGTTAAAGTATCACATTTTGGGATTTTATTGATTTGTTTGCAATTTTGTCACAGGTCCGTTTTTATTGTGTTCATTATTCTTCTTGATTCTTTCTGTTTTGCTATACTTGTTTAACATCCCTATACAAAAGGTTAAACAAAATCCAAATAAAACAATGTGTATTATTATTTATTGAACATAATATATTTTGTAATCTTTTCCATACGTCATGTTCACCTGCTTCGATTTGAATAAAATCTGATCCTGTTATTAGCCAAAAGGCTTTTGAACAACAAGCATTTTGAATTAGGCTTTTATTAATTATCAAAAGAGTGAGATCTACATGAGTGGCCATCTGTTTCTCTTGTGGGGGTATGAGTTAGAATTTCCTTTTTGCAAAGACTAGGGGGCATGTTCACAATATGCCTGCTGAAAAATACAACCATAATAAAGATTATTTAATAGACTCACCTTGGCATCATCCATCCACTTTGTAGCAGACAGGGCTCAAAGGAATACAACTAAACACAGTGACTGATTCGCATCTGGTAAGCATGATTAATCTGACAAGAATAGAAAAAAGGAAAAGGAAAAACTGAAAAGATAAAACCTGTAATATATAAAATGCCCCTCCTATTTTGTGCCAATGTTGTTTGGGATTTAAACCTTCAAGAGACCTTCTGGCTTACGATTTGCTGGCTTTAATTTATTGTATTTAACATTACTTAAAATGTAAGAAAGTTTAAGTAATCAAAATGTCATAGTCCCTCTTAATCAATGTGTGAACCCTGCCAGTTTCTACCCCCATTTAGATTTCAGATGATGATGCTGGAACATCGTTATATATCAGTGCAGTCAAAAGCAACTTATTCTGCATTAACAGTTTGACCTGATACAAATAATTCCAATAACATTTTCAGTTTTGGAGACTTGACAAGCAGGGAGACATATTCCAGTTTGACATGTAACGGATTCTCTCCATACTGTAGATAAAAAAGGGTTTTTGAGTTTTCTTTTAGTCATCCATCCTACAAAACGTGTTCGGATTCTTAGTGTTGCAGCCATTAAAAAGCACACAGAACAACTTTGTTCTGCTCCATGCAGGTTTTATGATCCCTATATGGTACAGATTCTCATATGACCCAAGGGTCGGGTTAACTTTTTAGTTTAAATGTTTTTAATACAATGATTTTAACAGGCTAAAAAGAGGCATACTCATACAATAAAGAAATGATGGTATTCTGTCGTTAGTGAAATCCAATTAACTTATAGTGCCATCAGTGGGATGTGCTACAACATGGACAGATGTCCTCTGAAATGTCTAATACTCAGATAGACGCTTTATTCCACAGGATTAGAGGGAAAATGTGTTTTTTCCAACCCCATCAACCTAACTGCAGATGAATTATTGTCATTATACGCGAAATGTACACCACATTATGATTTAGTGCCATATTAAATGTTGATTAAAGGAGGGGTAGGTAAGTTTGAGAAACCGGCTCGAGATACACTTTTTGTTATATTCCATGGAATGCTCTTAATATCCTGATAGCAATGCATATTCTAAGTGCTTTGAAAAAAAATCCATAAAAAAAAATCATCTGTGGAAGCCGTAATACTGTAAAAACTACGACCAATTATTTTAGCCGGGCCGGCTAAAATAACTGGTTGGCCGACCTGTCTGTCAGCCTTCAATCTCGTGCACACACACACACACACTCGTGCACTTGCGCGCGCCGTCATTGCATTGCGCGCGTTTCCCGTGAGCTCCTCGGTCAGTCCTCCTGCAGCGGCTCAGTCCTCCTGAGGTCGGCAGCAGGACGCGTTCACCATGGCAGAGTTTGCTTCACCATCGCCTACAGGTCGCAAAAGAAGAACTGTAATGCAGCAAATTATGAAGAAAAAGAAAGTGGGAACTAGGAGAAGTCAAACCAGAGTCAATATCGGAGTTGCTTTTCAACGATGGCGACTACTTATGGAGCACACCCGGGCCGGAGCTGACGCCATGCTCGACTCTTTTTCTCTTGGACTGTTGTGAGCTTATATGTGGATCTGGGTACCGGTCGCGTATCTTCCAGACACAGCAACTGGGAATAATCACTCTGTGACCCTGTCCCAGGGCTCCATATTGCCACACAACACATTGTCTGTATGCAGCATAGCTGAACTGTATGTTGCTCTCCCCTGTGTGTCCCAATGTGTCACCGATAATAACAAACAAACGCTAGGTAGCATAGCATTTATATTTACTCATTTAGCAGACGCTGTCTAGCGTAGCTAGGTACTGTATTTCGTTCGTCGACAAACATGATAGATGAATACGCTAAATATTTCAAATAAACATTCAAAACCAACTTGGGCTGTGTAGTATTGATAACCTTTTTTTTGCCTGATATGTAACGTTACGTTCTAAGGATAGAGGGTGTCGTTTTTCTCATATTGATATTCTGAATAATCTGTGCTGTTGTATTTAATGTAAAGTGTCCCTACTGTAGGCTATTTGTATTATATGTACAGCACTTTGGCTCGATCAAAAATCGTTTATAAATGTGCTATATAAATAAAACTTGATTTGATTTGGTTACCGCAGCCTGCTCTCGTCAGCTAGACGTAACATTTGTAATATATTTTCACAAAACAAACATGCTAGCTTCAAAAATATAAGCACTGACAATAACTTTATTATACATTTGTTTTACATTCATTATCATGATCTTGTGCGCGTTCATGTGTGTTGGAGGAGGTGCTCTGTAGGAAGTAGGGCGGATTCTTTTCGGCTGTGTACTTTTGAATTTTTGTGCACTCGAGGCTGTTTCTCAAACTTACCTACCCCTCCTTTAAGTAAATTAACTATTTTGCTCTAATTGGGATTTTCCTATTCAATTGTGTTTACTCTTTTTATGATGCAAAGCTTAGATTTGTTTTTCAACACACAGTCACAACCAACAGATTTTGTTTTGGATCCTACCCAGATTTACGTTTTTTGCTCCTCCAGTTGCAAAGACTGTGAGGCATTCATGGTTAAGATTACAGATATTAGATATTTTTTCTGTTGCCAACAAATACCATGAGTTGGCCAAGTCCACCGGGGGATTGTCCTACTAAACATTGTCTCTGTAGCTAAAGCCTGACACAGCTTATTACTCTGTGTCACAGCTCTACTGTTGTCTAAAGTGTACATTGGGCCACACCACTGCACTGTGTTCATTACAACAAACATTTGCGGTATAGACTAGTTTATTTTTGAATCAGTTTCATATTTGCCATCCTAGAATTTCAAAGTAACCCTTAAAACAATTTATCTACAGATGAAAATAGTCCCAGACAAATGCACTATTGTCAGCTATACCATTTGCTAAAGATTACAGAGCCCAGGTGTAACTTGGACTTGTGATGCTGATTTAAAGCACATTCAGCTGGGGATTTTTTTGACTTTCATTACACGTATCCTTTCAACTGCCTGCTACCCTCTATATAATGAAGGCAGAACGTGGCCAAAGATATGGAAATACTTCGCCTTTTTTTACGTGACTGGATTTAAAAATGGTTTGTTTAAAATATGACAAAGACTGAGAGCTACATACAAAGTCTTAACCTATAAGAGATGAGAGGTAAGAGCTAGATGCAAGTAGAGCACAAAGGTTCCTTACAAGCAGCCTTTCAATAATCAACCTACTTCTTAAAGTTAGACTCCAGTCAGTATTTTGAAAACCAGTTCATCCATGACCTTGCTGTCCCTCTGTTTTGTGACATTTAACTCTAATACTGAATATTCAACAATAAAATTCATTTTTAGGGATTTGTGAAACCTGGGTTATTGGGTTGTGTGACCGCAAATTGCTATGAGACACTTGCTGCTGTAATAATCATCCAGTAAATCCTAGTATAGTAGACATCCTACACAGTCATGTTTCTCTTTGTCTTTTGTTTAGCTTCGCTTCTTCATCCAACATTTTTGTTCACTCACTCTCGCTCTGTTATCCCCCTCACAACATTTCTGCCAAAGGAATCTGGCATGAGTGCTAATTTGTGATTCGACCTGGAACACCACAATATCAAAGAGTCGTTGCAGCCAGGATGTCAGCACTGCAGGGAAAACATTGCACAGGGGAAAAAAACTATGTGGGGATATTTTTTAGGCAGGAAAAAAATATTTGGGAAGGAAAAATTAAGGTTAAGAAAACAATGATATACAGGCAAAGAAAGTGTTTAAATTGTGCATGTAATAGATATTCAACAAAGATTAATGTGTGTGATATGGAAGAGCAGCAGCAGATGATGTATCTGTCCCTGACACTGATAAGAAATGACTTTTAGTGAAGCCTTTCAAGCTGACCAATAGTGCTGCAAATCTATGATATGTAACACGAAATGCTATAATATAAAACACACACATGTAAGCATCAGCTAACTGGAGCAGTTCTGCTATGAGATTACATCTCCCTATCATTTATGAAAAGTGCTGTCCTCTCCCAAGGGCCAGACAGTAAACAAAAATCACAAACTGGTACACTGCCACACAACAGACTGATAACACGTCTGGGAGACCGATCAAGGAACTAGAAATTATTCATGCACTCTGGTTTAGATCATGTTTGTTCTCTTGTAATCAGTCCTTGTTGAAGTGATGATTAATCAGAGACTGATGCTGGAGACGATAGTGTTATTTGTAGAGATGATTCGAGGTGGTTGTTTGAGATGTCAGGATTACATTGTCTTGTTGTTGTCGGCTTTTTGCACTTAGTGATACTGAATTGGCGGTAATGAATGAATAACATTTCCAGACAACATCCAACATAACATATAGACACCTTGAAATGAAACTATTTACATGTATACAGTAAATAAGTGGGCACAATAAAGTGACATCTGTTAAGTTATAAGTAGAGAAATTGGGATTCATCTTTGTGGTGAATGAGAATTGTGGTGGTCTTCCTGAGAATATTATTTTAGTTATGTATCAGTTAATTTGGCCAACAAGAAACATACATTTATTTTTTTGCAACAATTATTAATGGAGCTATAGCTCTTAATAATAATAATGATTTTATTAATTTTGTATTTCGATTTACTTTGAACTGGTAACGTACATACCCAATTCCATGGATGTAATATTCAGTAATTAATCCTGTGCGCTAAGTATTTTTACTATTATTATTATGATAATTTTTACAATAATTATTATGTTTTTATAATTATTATAAGATATTTATTTATTATTTATTAGTTTTGTGTTGTGTTTATTTCTAACTGGAAGCTTACTTACCATCCATGGAAGTATTACATCCGGAAGTGAGTCCCGTGCGCTTCGTAAATCCACCACTGAACGTCGCCATTGTTCTGCTTCCTTCTTCCTACGAGCCCAGTTTGCCATCTACTGAGCGATCACGTGACACATCTGTCAGGGGACAGCATGGCGGACATGCATGTGGAGCTTCAAAACAAATTGCACCGACTGTCCAGGTAACCCAGCCGCGAGAAACATCCATACCGCGCGTAAAGACGGGCCGTCGGTGCCCGAACAGACCGCAGGATGGACGAGGCGAATAAACTCCAGTTCCCGTCTCTGCCCGCGACCAAAGAGGACCTTTTGGTGAGGCAGCCTGCTTGTCCGGCTAATGCGAGCTAACTACACTCCTGCAGTATTGTCTTGGAAGCTCAAATACGCTCAGGAAATGCTGTACAATTTGGGACATTACGCAGAAGTGTGATTCCGTTGCACATGCTCGTGTATTTTGTTGCCTGTGTCGATGGCTGCATAGCGTTACTGTTCTCTCACTGATCCAACACTCAGTAGCATAGTCTCCAAACATTAGCCTATGTGCACAAAGTACACCGGTGCTCATTCCCCACCCTGCCTGCTGGTTGAAATCCCTCCAAACTTCCCTCAGGTGCTAACCTCGTTTTTATTTCCCCATTTTACAGGACTGGGCTTATCCAATGAGAAGAGAAATGCAGGTATGTAGAGATTCTGTATTCTGTACAGAGAAGGATCTTACTTGGCAGTGTTTCACTATGCACCAAATGGGTGGATTCACACATTTTAAAGCCGTTCTTAAAAGTATCTTTATTGTTAAAATATTTTCCATCAATCATCCAACTCAATTACAGGCTAATGTGTAAAAGAGTGTGTTAGTTTAAAAATATGAGTTGCTATTTAAGGGTGTGGCCATATTTTAAGGATGAAATTCTGCAGTCCAAAGTAATGATTGCCAAATGATTTACTGAAGATGTTTTTTTACATAATAAAAAGTATTTTTGTTTTCGTATAGAGTATAACAGTGAAGCCCAGCATTTAACGCCAATTACATTATTTTACACAATCTTTAACATATTCCTATGAACATATTAACTTCTTGCTGATATCAACACATTGCCCAGTGTTATTCCTGAGATCAAAGTAGGAAGCCTGATATTTAAAGGTTTATATAGTAGACATACTGGCTGTGTGAACTTATATCCAGGTACAATTTGTGTGTGGACATACAAATACAAGTAAATAAGACATGTTTGTAATGGGGCTTTCCTCTCCTAAGTGTATAAACTGAGCCTAGGTTTGGGTAGTTATTACTGACTGTGTTGTTGATGTCTTGCTCTATGTTTACTTTCAGGAGATCGTACCAGGACTCTTTTTAGGTCCCTACTCTGCTGCAATGAAAAGCAAGGTAATTATTTTACAGAATTTAAAGTTGCAATAGACACAGCTTTTAACTTTTCCTTTCCCAGCGATTCAAATGGTATCATTGGTATCACACACTTTCCTTATTGGGTTGAGCTTTTGATTCTATATGATGAATTACTGTAGGTATTTTCCTCCTCTGGGCTCTTCTTGCTTTCCTCTGTACATTATCAACATCACAGTAAGGTACAAATGACTCCATCTGTTAAACCACCGGTAGCTACCAGGGTTATAAATACAAATAAATGGTGTTATTATCTGCGAGATGTTTGACATATCAATCTAAACACAGATTGTGTCATTCATTAAGCATTACATAACTTTATAATGATAACTAAAAGCAAAGAACATGTTTATTGTCAATTTACACTAATGGTATTTAGAGACAGGCACACAGAGAAAGTTATTTGCTTAAGTTGTTGTTGCTCATATTGCTTTTCTTTTTCTTTGTGTCTAGCTGCCAATCCTTGAGAGACAGGGCATAACGCACGTTGTGTGTGTTCGCCAAGACATTGAAGCCAATTTTATCAAACCTAATTTCCCTCATTCATTTAGGTAAGTAAGAATTCTTGTGATCTGTGCACTCTGCTAGAAGATATCTGCATGTTTCTGTTATTTGAAGTGATTTCTGGCTAACATATCTTGTTGCCTCTTTGCAGATACCTTGTGTTAGATATTGCGGACAATCCAGTGGAAAATATAATACGATGTTTCCCTTCAGTGAGTTACAAAGTGGGCTTTTACTTCCCTTCTTTGCAAGTGTTTGACTGACTAGAAGCAATGACCTTTACAAAGTGCCTGATGTACTGTCATTCCTTTCCCTCCTAACAGACTAAAGAATTTATTGACGGCTGCTTAGCAACAGGAGGTAAGGATTCGTCCAGTTTCCATTTTTCATACTTAAGAACGTCAAGTAGAAAAAAAAGTATTTCATCATCAATCTCGTGTATTATTCTTTTAGGAAAGGTACTGCTTCATGGTAATGCAGGGATATCAAGAAGGTGAGTTGGTTATACAAGTAATGCATTGGCCATCAGTATGCAATTTCCCTAACATATTACTGCTTAAGTTTTTCTGTATATCATTGGATATTGTGTTTATCATTTTCTTTAAACCAAATTGCAGCTGTGGCTAAAATGGTGTCTCCTTTTTTCATTCTTTCAGTGCTGCCTTAGTGATTGCATACCTTATGGAAACATTTGGGATGAAATACAGGTGATTTAATTTGTTCACATCTGATTATGTCTTTCTATTGTACCCCATTAGATTAAATTGTTGAGTTTGATTCAAGTATACAGGATTTTGTTGAAAATATCATTGCATTTTTGTATTGGACAACACTCTATATGTATATGCGTCAAGTATAAATCCACGAAAAAAAAGTTGTAATGGTGTGCAAGTTTATGAAACATACTGTTGCATAATTGGTAGGATGTAAAATGTAACTTTATAGAAGCACAAGTATATTCACATTTGCTGCAGCTGAAATGATAACACTAAGCTGAATGTTATCAGTATTTGTTTCCGTTTGAACAGTTTGCAGTATCTCTCGGTGCTGTGGTTGTAATGTTCTAACATGTACTCTATAGGGATGCATTCAGCCACGTCCAGGAGAGAAGGTTCTGCATCAACCCCAACGTAGGCTTTGTGCATCAGCTCCAGGTAAGACTTTGGTTTCTCACACTCTGATCAATCATCATGAAAGTCCAATAAATAAGTAATCATTTTAATTCTTTATTATTGTAACTAAATGCACAACTAACTTTTTAGTCTAAACTGTCCTGAGCTACTTTACTTTAAAGGCTGTTTCAGGCTGTCATCTCACAGTGTGTGTTCTTATTCTGAGCCACTAGCTTCGGATGTGAAACTGCAAAAAGGATTTCCTTATCTTTGCGTATGCATGTTCAATCTCTGCAATCAATCAATTTGTCTAGCATCTTTCATACGGATAAGTGCAGTTCAAATCGCTTCAAAAGATTGCAGAATGACAAGTACAAAGTAGACTGAAGTTGAACTAATCAAAACAACTGAAACATTTTGAGACCAATGCATGAATAAACATGAAATTATAAAACGTATATAAAATCAATAAAGGGTTATAGAAGTAAAAAGTCTAAATATCAGGTTAATAAAATAATTTAAAAAGTATTAGTATTCAACTTTTAATACAATATGTGTTCAAACATTACAACAGGATAAATCAGCTGTCAGATCCTCAGGCAAATGTTTCCTGCAAATCAAAGTTTAAAAACTAAGCGTACTCAGACCTCCATTTTAGAACAACCAACAGATGTGTGCCTGAGGACCTGAGGGGCTTCACTGTTTCACATAAACACAGAAAGCATCTGAAATATTCATGCTGGTGCAAACACTACTTTACTGCTTTTAAAAACAGTCAAATCATTTAAAATTCAATACAGGATCTGACAGGGAAATGAAATGACAGGCCTAATGTTTTAGTTCTCTTTCTGCGCCTGGACAGAACGCAGAGTAGTGTTCACTGCAGTTACTCCAGTGACAGCCCACTCTAGACATGTCACCTTCAGTGGAAGATTTATTCCAACATTCACTAAAGAGCACCACAGGAAGTCATTCCCACCTGTGGCCTGCAGACTCCTGAACTCGAGCCAGCCTGAGGCAATAGACTGGCACTGGGACTAACCTCACCAATCAGCAGCTTAAACCATCTTAAACTGTGCAATACAGATAATACTCACTGTTGGCTGTATGTGCAATTATTCAACTTTAAAACACTGGTGATTTGAATCCCAAATTAGGCTGGTTTTGTTTTGCTAGAAAAACAGAAATCCATTGTTGATTTCATACCATAATGTATTCATCTTTTCTCAATGTCATGGATTTTCCTTTTTACATTACATGAAATAAACAAACATTCACACACATTTAGAGCCCTCGAGAAGTGTTTTTCATTCATTTTATTCTAACATGGAGCACCTGTCACAAAACTTAATGTAGTATTCTTTTTTTTTTTTTTTATAGGAATATGAAGCAATCTACTTAGCCAAGTTGACCATTAAGATGATGTCCCCGATGCAGCTGGGCCGGTCCTTCTCCTTACAAGCTGGGATGACAGGTTTGTACACAATCTACCGCTCAGCCACACCCGTCCCCTTGTTTTTGATTCACTGCCAGACTATTTTAGAAAGCATATGAAACAGGTTTGATGCGTTCCAGGAAGGGAGTAGCATTAGCTGTTTGTTTAGCACATTGTTGAAACTGACTTACAGTATTGCTGACTTAATTTATCATCAGCGTTTCGTTATTGACGATGATTAAGAGACAGTAGCCTCTAATGGTTATAGTTTTTCTTTGAATCGGCAAGGAGGCTGGCTCTCATTTGCTAGAAAACCAGCAAATCCATTGTGGTTGATTTCATAACATACTGCATCCTCTTTCTCAATGTCATGCTTTTTTCTGTTTACAAGACAGTAAGAGAAACTAATGTTCACCTACACTACACTACACAAAATATCTCATTTTTTATTATAATTGAATTATTTTTGGTTTCTACTTTTCTGTTTCAGGAAGCCGTAAGCGCAGCCTGGAGGAAGATGAGGACTTTGGGTCGATGCATGTCACAGCAGCGCACACCGGATGAGCTTTGCTGATATTTAGCCGCGTGGCGCAGTGCACTCCCTTTTTTTTTTCCACATTTTTAATGGGATTAAAAATGTTGTATATATTTGAACTTTTTCTAGGGGGAGGGGACGGGGGGGGGGGGGGGGGGTGCTCGTGTCTGAGACATGCAGCACTGTCGGGGAACGGGACGATTTGATAACTCCTTTTTTTTCTCAAGCTGAATGCACTGATGGGAGATTTTTTGCAGTTTTATAGTATTTAAAGCATTTTGCATTTGCAGCGGGACAGTATTGCAATAATGCACTTTCGATACTTGAATTTGTGTAGAAGACGAGAAGGGGGTGGCTGGCAAAATGGAAAGTAGCCAGGACGCCGCCCGGTGGAGGACGCGAAGAGATGAAAAGCTAATGCCTTTATTTTGGGAGTAATAGGATTAAGGACTAATATCTGGCTTAATGTGGTATAGTAATGAATGGAAAAATAACAACTCACAGCTTAATAAAAAGAGTCTGACTGAGTACTGGGTTTTTATTCCTATGAAAAATATTTCCAGTATTGTTTCTAATAATGGAATGTTACTTTTTTTTAAGGGACAAATTCTACATTCAAATAAGTTATACTTTTTTAGACCGTGTATTTCAGTTGCCATTGAAAAAAACTGTCACTTATTCGTTTATTATCCTACATATTGTGTATTGCCTTTTTAAAGGCTTGAATTCATTTTGAACAACTTTGCGCAGACAACATAGCTTTGGAACGCCCACAGAGACGCGCACCATCTCCCCCGTCTTCATCACCGTGCCTACGTCAACCACCTCCCCCCCCCCCTTCAAGACACCATCTGCGGTCACAGAAACCTGATAAGAATGTGTTTGTACAAAACGCAGCAAACTCTTACTGATATGTGCTGGGTCCAGGCTCAAGGGCGTATGGCACTCTCAACTCTTTCCAGGACATGCCGGGGCCCTGCCTGCCAGTAGCTTTGCCGATATCTGTGTTGATAGATTGAGATCGGTGAATCACCTTAGAAACAGGAAGCGCTCAAAAGTTTGTGTGAGTTTATCAAATTTAGAAGTGATTCCATGTCAGCCACAGCTTGCCACAAAAAATCTGACTGATAGTGTATTTAACAAACGAAAATGTTATCAATTCAGAAAATCAGTCAGTGCCTCTGCATCAGGTACAGCAAATGTGTTGCCCCTGTGTCCACTTAAAATCATTTCAAACACCATGACACAATTCCATCAGATTAATAATAAAAACCTAGAGGACATTATACAACTTCTGAAATCCTCCTGCTGCCTTGATATTATTCCAACAGGATTTTTCATAAATGTTTTTCATTGCATGGCCTCAGATCTACTGCATATAGTAAACAAATCTCTTCACTCGGGTGTTTTTCCACAGGCCCTGAAAACTGCAGTAATTAAACCGCTCTTAAAAAATAATAACCAAGATGCTTCAGTAATGAACCGGGCCAATATCAAAACTGCCATTTATAGGTAAAATCCTTGAAAAAGTAGTTTTTCAACAGTTGAGTAATTTATTGCATTTAAATAACTGTTTCGATGGTTTCCAGTCAGGCTTTCGTCCAAACCACAGCACTGAGACTGCTCTTGTAAAGGTCTTCAATGACATCCACTTAAACACAGACAGTGGTAGTATTATTAGATCAGTGCTGCATTTGACACTGTTAACCACAACATATTACTAGACCGACTGGAAAACTGGGTGGGACCTTCGGCAACAGTTCTAAATTGGTTTGAATCCTACTCAAAGGACAGAAACAACTTTGTTTCTATAGGTAAATATACATCTGAGTTGACAAATATGACATGTGGGGTTCCTCAAGGCTCCATCTTGGGGCCTCTTCTCTTTAACATCTACATGCTACCACTGGCTCAGATAATGAAGACATTCATATAAAACAAATGTGTGTACATTTGAATCAGTAGAAAAAGAGGAAAACAAACACAGTAAATCATAGAATATTTTATGTGATTATTTCATATTTGGAAAATAAATTACATTAAATATGTACCCCTGTTCTCCAGAATAACAGCATAATTAAATAATAGTCCATTAATAAAAATCATTTTTTGATCCATTTCTCATCACAAAATGTTTCTTTCACATGTTCCTATCACACCTGGGATCAAAATTCAAATGTCGGCCAAATACAAAACTTTAAGAACTTTAGTTAATTCCTCACCACTGACGCACAAAATATAAACCTTTTTTTTCACTAGAAATATTATACATTATAACAGTCTTTATATTATTGATTCATGTCATGTAGTGTTAAAACCCTCATTAGTTATCCAGCAACAGTACTGTCAAGCATATAGAGCAGTCATCTATAATTCCTAAGCAATTGTATTTACTGGCAATTGGATAAGTCATAAAGATCATTATTTTCTAAGTAAGTTCCCAGAAAACAACTTATTGTTAAAGAAACACAATGAGAAGACATTTAGAGTAACTGACATTCGTTTCTTCGGATGTTGGAGGAAGATGATGGCAGAGCTCCACCCTGGTGAGGTAGCTATGGTTACCAAAGGGGTGGAGGATGCTGTTGTACCGTAAGGCTTCAACGTCCATTTATGTTGAGTTCAGGATCACAACCACTGACTCATCCTTGGCCAGCTCTCCTAATTCTTAAGACATTTTGTTTTGATGTTTCAGCGAGTAGATAAAGGTGTGGTCCATCCCCTCCAAAAACGGAGGTTTAAAGCTGCTGCTGTCCTTAGTTGGGAAATCGACACTGCATGTAAGTCTCGTGCGATGCGGTGTAGCCAAACTTTTGGTAGAAAGCCACATTGGTGGGTGAACATTCAAGTGTGATTTTGTAGCATTCCAGTTTTTTGCTGAGAAGAGTAAGAGCTGAAACCAACCTACAGGGACAGAGAGAAAACAACAGAGAGGAAAATGAAAATAAAGCTCATTCAAATCCTAAATAACTGCATTATGTTTGTGATGTTTGATTTGTGGGACATAACATTACATTGCATTTAACTGACACTTTTATCCAAAGCGACTTACAATAAGTGCATTCGACCAAGAATACAGATACAACTTGAAGAAAACAGAATCATATAAGTACATCAGGTTTCATAGTCAAACCATTTCAAGTGCTACTCAACTAGCTTTGACAAAGAGAAGGTTCTCTATACTCACAGTTTACCCAGCTGCTTCCCTCTGCACACGTCACTGACTACTACTTCCTCCACCCGGCCTCTCTACAAATGTAACAGAATAGATGATATCCATTAAAAACATGATGGTTATTATGCTAATTGAATTTCCAAAGTTATAAGTGAACCAAAAAGTATTTGGAACTTTTCTTATGGTTAGGAACAATGGTGATACTAGTCACCATTCTGATAACCACTTCATTAATAAGTAACTTCTTTAGAGGAAATTAAAATAGCTTTACGGGATGTAATTTACCTTAGCACAGGAGTGGATGAATTTATGTTCTGTGATCAAGGTGGCTGTGGCAACGATCTGTCTCAGGTTTGTGTCCTCGACCACAACGACGTAGTAGTCTCCTGACTTCTTCATATGATCAAACTTTTCTGGAAGCAATCAGATAATAAACAGTTCACTGATCTTTTATTACACAGTACACATTACACATTACAAGCTGGTAACGCTTTAGGATTTTAAATATGAAAACTGCAAGTGGTGAATGTAGCATTATGCTAAGCACGACTTACTCGTGAACTGCTCTGGTGTGACGTCCCCCGTTGTGGTGAGTTGAGATAAAACTTTGAAGAATCCTAGAACACAAAAACTGTTATTAAATTATATAAATGTTGAATTAAAATATGAAATTCCCAAGATCCTCCATATACAGTAGGATGCCATGGGACAACAAACATGCTTTCCACATAAAATGCTGGTCTGTAATATGTTGTGTATGCAGTCTTTGACTCACCCCTGTGGAAGTCTGCCGTGCAGAGGGGCCTCAGCACCAGGCCCTCCCCCGGGCTAGAGGGAGAGATGGGGGGAGAGAAAGGGACAGTGTTGCTACTCCAGTCCAGCTCCTGGAGGAGGGAGGGCTCAAAAATTGGAGCCTCGTTTAGCAGCATTCCACAATCTCTTCTACGGAAACACACACATAGGCAATAAGTAACCGGTAAGTCCACCAACACACACCCATGCCATGACAAATGGTAAATGGAAAATACAGGAAATATGACACACAGAATATATCAGACTGGATTTGTCTGTTCTAAATCACATAGAACTTTGACCTGACAAATAAAGTTTCACTTGGTAAAAAAAGTTGTCATTACTTTACTGCCATACTCCAGGAGTTGATAAGCTAGTTGGACAAGGAAACACTTATAAACTAATTTTAATGTTGATCATCTTACAATAATTAATTATAAAGTGATGTCCTTCTTTAGCATTCATACATTCTTTTCTTTCCAGGATCTGGCCCAGGATATGTCATCTGGGGAGGGACTGTCCTACTAAATGTTTCCTCCTCATCTAAACTATCTAACTATGATGACTAATGCGTCATAATTCTAGTTTCCATGGCAGCAACACACAATTACAAGGGTTTACCACGTCATGTTAATTTAAATTAGTTGTATTATTATTATCCCCTTCTGATGTAGCCTTTTTACTTTTATTCATTCAAATGGTATGGCTCATATCAATGAAGAAAAACACAATTATTATTCAGGGGTTTCCTCCTTCCCTGTGTTTACCTAGAGTAATGTACCTTGTCTAACATTTGACTTTACTGCTTATATTAAACATGTTTATCAAATAAAGTTACACTCCTATGTTTAAAGGGTAGTGTTTTGTCTAGCTAACGTTAGCATCACACCACAAGTCTAACACCTGTCATTACTATAGTTAATTAAGTGGGAAGCTAAACAACTGCATTGATATATATTTTAAGCGTCATACTTTTCTCTTGTGTCCAGTCAAACAGCTTCAAGAAGCCACCTACACATGAGTAAACTATGTATAGCTTAGACAGCGTCAGAGCTGAAGTTCACATAAACGTCACCCATTCATCCATGGCGTAACCCCCAAAGGCTAATCCGCTAGCTAGCTATTTTAATCACTTACCTATGGCAAACACACCCGAAAGATGGTCTCGTAAAGTATTCCCAGAGTGAGATAAATGAATGACAACCGGTGTAGGAGATTAGCTGGTGATCGTCCAGTGTGTTGGATAGAGGCGTCTTTGAGGACCCGCTGTGGACGGACCAGGAAATGGAAAGTGTGATCGCTTCGACTCTCTTTCACCGCACGTTCTCTTTATACACGTGTGGTTCACATTCATATTTTAGTATGTTTATGGTATAGTATGTTAGCCTCCATAGGAATACTTTTATCCGCATCCAGTACGCGTTTTAAGTTGTGTTTTAAGATGTCGATATCAGGACGCTTACAGATTGGACTAGACAGTATAGGTGACTGTGGAGATGCCTGTTCAGAACTTTGCGAACTTTATTGAATCGTTTAAAACGTGTCCTTTTTGACAGACTTATTACCAGATATCGTTCTTACTGTGATGACAGGCAGGTTTGATACCCGTGTATACCTTCATACAGCCTATACGTGAAGCACAGGTTGTGTGATCGGGTACGGATCGGGTAGTGATAATAAGCACACGTGGCTGATCTGTTGGCTGCTACTGTTGGCCGATGACGTCAATGCATCAGTAAAAGTACACACCCCTCTCAGATAGTAACTTTTTTCTGGATATAACAAGTAGGCTATTAACACTGTTATGTGGGATTAAGATGTGTTTACAGAAAGCAAGTGTTATTGTTTAAGAAGGCAAACATTATATGTGCCGTTTGGTTGTGTTGTGTATTTTAAATCTTCTCATTGAGTAAATGGAGTGTTTTATATTCATAAATGCAAATGTTCTGACATGTTACCTAATATTCACCAGTACAATACAACAATGAACATTCAGAATTCAGTTTTATAGTGATCTAAAATGCAATAAAAATATATTTAAGTTAAATATGCATGTACCTCTTTTAATATTTTTTTTAGCAAACTGTATTCCTTATATTTTTTGTTAACTTTATAAGCATTTAATTAAAGAACTAAAATAAAAGTAAACTGATATTAACAGAAACCATTTCATATTTGATCAGAGACCGATATATGGCTCCAATCAGTCATTTAGTCTGATTGTCTGCCAGAGCACTCACACGTACACATTGATTAGACTAATAATCTCAAAGGTCCAATGTATAAATACTGGCCACTACTCATTGGGAAGGCTTCACTATTACTTATACAATTAGATTTACATTAGCAAAGGTGGTGAACATTAACAAAGCATCAACAAAGGTGGGTTTGTCTCGATACAAGATATTAAATTACCATGTTTCGTTAAAAAGCTGTAGAAGCTCTGTTTATTAAGTCTTTTGTATTCACATATTTTACAAAAACTACATTTACAGAAATTATCCATAACCCAACCAATCTTGATTTAGGCACAAACATACAGGAAAGCTCAGTCCAAAACGTTCTGTCATTAATAGTTATGAAAGATAACCAGGAAAATATATCATGGAAATTAAACAAAATAGTCCAATTTCTTTTTGTAAATTGTGACAAATTGAAATCTGAAATCCAATACTGTATCATCTTACAACACCTTCAAAACAAAGAAATAAACACAAAGTAGAAATCACAACACTTCAGCTTTAAGTGGAAGTCTGCGGGCTGTTCTTTGGGATAAGGAAACAAAAGCAATTATTCATGCGCATTTCACCTCACACTGCCCTTGCACTCTTATAACAACAAATTAAACTAATAACAAACACAGCGTCCATATTTTATGTCCATTGATAACAAACTTCAGATTCAGTGATATTTGACAATACTGGAAAGGATGTGCATCTGCTTTTCATTCATGGCGCGTTGTGTCTTTCCACCCTCCTCCTTCTTCAGCAGCAGCAGCTTGTATTTGGGACTGATGTGATGTGGGTATTTTTCCTGTGAATTTGTAATCCTGTGTTCACTGATTGTATTTATTTTAGGTTTAGTTTAATTGTTGGCTTAAGTTAGAGGGAGGGGGCCCAGATCACACAGTCTTCCTTCTTCATGTTGGCCAGCACCTTGAGTCTTCCGTTAGTAGACTTTACCGTTAGTTATAATGTTTAAAGATTAATTAAGCTACTCTTAATGTCTTTTGGTTATTCTAGGTATTTTTATAAAAGTGATTCTCTTGGGTCGTAACAACTGCACTACTTAAAAATATATTTAAGCAGAGAATGATTATGTCCCTTACTATGAGTTATAAACTAGCATTCCTCAATGTGATTAGTCAAAGGCAGATACGATCATTCAAAAAATGAAAGATTCTCAGTCTTTCAGGTAATTAAATATCCAGAACTAACAAGTCAAAAGGACAGTGAACTTGTTGTCGACTCTTGATTACGTTTTACTGCTAATTCTGCTGCCAAAGCCTCTTGGGTGAGTAGCAAAGAGTCTTCCAGCAAGTAGAACACTTTCTACTGTGCACTTTCGTTCCAAAATGATGGACACAAATGACCCACTGTTATATTCAGTAGAAAATGATATGATCTTATTAAGAGAGAACTGACCATTTTGAGATGCTAGTTAAAGACTGAGAGAATGACACCAGTTGTACTTGTACAAAATATACTACATCCCGTGTGGCCTATGCATCTCAAGCAAACAGCATTAGAAAAACTAAGATGTACACTGTGTGTTAAATAACAAAACTGGTTGCAATGGATGATATTTCATCCTAAATACAGAACCCACGTGGGTCAAAAACACTTTGTCTGCAGCATTATGTTGATAGGAACATTCATATTTGACAGAAAGGCTGAACAATACTAAAGTGACATTCTCTTACTCCAAGGTAAGAACATGTGATTTTGCCTACAGTTAATTCACAGTCGAAACCCATAAAATAATAACGTACAAATACATCAGATGAGTTTCTCCACTCAGAATACGTAGCTGTTCGCCATTAGCAAAACAAGTGAAAATAAAAGTCTGATAAAAGGAAAACAAACAAAGACCCAAATAGCTTTTACCTAGTAAAGACACCTTCAAACCCCTTCTCTCTGAATGCAAAGCATGCTCATTCCTGACAGCCAGTCCTAAATGTGGCAGGAACTGACTCCCTGCTGAAGCTGGTGGTTCAATGTGTGGCACGTGAATAAAGGGCAATGCAACCTTGCATTTCTTGACTTCCACCCATCAATTGACATAATGTTCCAAACACTGTGGACTCAGTAATGCAGAGGCCATTCACAATAGTCCCACCGTATTAAGGCAGCTCGAAACAGTCCAAAGGCCATGTTAGCAATGCTTTTTAATGATGGTTTTTGAATAGTTGATAACCACTGACTGTATACCAAATGGAGCAGGGTTGAAATAGCTCTGTCTGTGCCTCTTGTGATGATGATGATGATGTGGTAGCCTCTCCTGCTGAAAACAATCTGTGCCTCAGGGTGCTGGGTCTTGTTGACTCTGCATGCGTCTCTCTGCAGCTGCTGCCATGGTTCTACGTCTCAACGTAGTCAAGTTCAATTCTGGACCAGTGTCCTCGTCCTCCTCGTCCTCTTCCTCCTCCTCCAGTTCAGGCAAATCCACGTCCGGATCCTCTGGACTGTTGTACATATATCTCCTAGAAGGGAGTAATAAACAACATACAGCATGATCATGGGAACAGACCATGTTTTTTTTTTTGTTTTTTTTAAATGGGGAAAAAGGTCTACCATTTGTGAACAGATGTTCTACTTATTAGTCGTGTACAGATTAGCTATTCTGGTAGCCAAATAAAGACGGCTTTTAAAAATTGTTTTATGTGTCTGTTCCTTCCACAGACCAAGACAAACTCGACCCACAAAGAAGGGTCTATTTCCCAAAACACCATTTCTACAGCTGAGCTACGATGCATAATCACATCAAATATATAACCATAGCCAAGCAGCACATTCTACGAGTTATAAAATAAGCATCCTGTCCCAACCTGCGAGCCTGCTGGACCATCTCTTCTTTCCTCTGCCTCAACATCTTCTGCCTCTCCTCCGCCGACTTAGAGAAGCGACTTCCTCTGACCTCCATGCTTTCCGCCTCACTGAGGCCCGGCTCAGCGGCCTCACTGGACCCCTCCTGCCCATTAGACTCAGAGTTCAGCTGTGAAGGGGCACGCTCTATTGCCTGATGAGAGAAACAAAGACTTTATTATGTGACAAATTGTTGCAATCTGCCGTTAAGTAAACCAAAAGGGAAGTCAAACAGAGATCCAAGATATATTTGACTGACCTGTGTCGGGAAAGGCACCTGGATGCGTCCCTCCAGGATGTTGTCAGTGGTGACCTCCACAGAGCGGGTCAACTGCAGATCCTGCATCACCAGGTAGGGGGGCACCTGAGGGAACATCTCCTGGATCTGATGGGCCTGATGACCACCAAAAGCAATAGGGACATTATTTAGAGCGTGATTATTGGAGATGGAAAACTTTGTTGTGACTTAAAAAAATAAAATAAACGGGTCTTAAACATACAGTATACATGATTGTTTAGGTATACAGCAGTTTACATTTTCACTTGAATACCCTTGGCATCTTTTGTAACCAACAGTTTTCAAGTAACTCAGTTGATTAAATAAAGTTGTTATCTCCGTGTCCACACGCATTAACCAGGAAGTCAAATAAGGGTCATGGTACAAAACCCAGGCAACATTGGCTACTTATAAACAGACAGGGAGTGGAGAGTGTGACTAATTGATGACAGAACTGGATTTATGCAAATTAACTATACCAAAACCACATACGTGGCCTCAAATTGCTATCTGTGTATCACCTCTCATAAAACCAACAAGAATGTCAACAGACTGTGAACATGAACTCACCATGGCCATGAGCTGAGAGTTGTTGGCCTGAGCAATGCCCAAGATATTGGTGGTGTGCATTACTTCCACTGAGAAGCTGGGCAGCCAGCTGGCAATGCGAGATCCTGTGAGAGAATGAATGGATTTTAGAATGTATTGTCATTCACAGCCTGATAAGGTAAGGCCACTTCCACAACACCTTCCTTAGGCGCTTTCACACCAAGTACTTTTCCCAGGAATAGTTCCCGGAACTTTTATTTCCCCGGAACTATCTAGTAAATCGTGTTCACACCGGAATAAGTCCCTGAGGGAGCCGCTGACGTCACTTCTTCTTCTTCTGCTTTGGGTTTACTGGCAGGCCGCAAACAACTTCACGGCATATACTGCCACCCGAAGTCTCGGAGCCCCCCGGAGTCCAGGACTTTGGGTGGTAGTAAATCGCCACCCGAAGCCCTGGGTAAATCGCCAGAAACGCCGACACCTCCTCATCTCCACCGATCCCACGTTTTATTTTGTGTTGCTATAAGTTATTCTCTCGCCGTTGGTGCGCTGGGCTAATGCTAATAATGCTAATGCGAGCAAATAAAATGGCGGCTTTTTACGGGGCGTGGTTTGCAATCCGCCCAGCCAATCAGAAATTGGAACCTTTTTCTCCCAGGAAAGTACCTGCTCTCTAGCAGGGACTAAAAAGGGGTGAAAAGGTTCCCTGGTGTGAACGCAACATCCCAGGAACTATCGGAACTATTTCTGGGAAAAGTACGGGAAAAGTACTCTGGTGTGAAAGCGCCTCTTGTGTGTGACAGACTCACCATCAAAGTGGAAGAAGTGATTGTGGTGGTTGATGTGTGGTCTGGCCTCTGGAGCGGCTCCTACGGGGCCGTTGTTGTCTTCCAAGCCCCCGCCCGGCTGCTGGCCTCTCGCCGGGGCCCCGTCCCCATTGATGTTCAGGGATGTCCGGCATGTCGGACAGGAGGTGTCCTGTTCGAGCCATGAGCGCAAACAAGAGCTGGAAACACAACCACAATTCGCTAATGTTATAACGGCATTTCTCTGTATAGAACCTGACATTATTTAAGGTATCAGAACAAGTCTTCTATAGCTTAACATCAGAATGTGTGCAGGGAATCTTAATGAAGCTTAAACTGGTATAATGAGAGGGCAGGAGATACATATCCAAACTAAAAATATCTTATAAAAGCTAATAAAAGTTCCACAGTTGGGTCTGTTTTGGGAACTAACCAAATTAAGGATACTTTATTCAGGGTTGGTATATCCAGTTGCCTACAATTCCTTTAGCCTCTCCTTCAGCCATCTTTATTCTGTAAGCTATGTAGGGAGCCAGTTTAAGTCCAAGCTGGGATGCTGCTTAAAAAAAACACGTTACTTGTGGAAGAGATGGCCACAGGGTAGTCTGCGTGCTGTCAACATGGTATCCCAGCAGATGGCACAGTCATCGTCATTAGCCGTTAGCTCCTCTGCAGTTGCCACGGCAAATCTGCAAAGATAAAAATAAGAGTACATAATGATGAAACAGTTGGTGGTCGATGGATTTATGAGAAACAATTGAACTATACCAACAAAAAACGACAACACAATGACATACAAATTCAATCAAATATATATATTATTACCTGGCCTCCATGTTGTTGATGACACGAAGGTAGTTCTTGTGTCTGCGGACACGGCGCTGGACCTCGTGGAAGAGATACCGCAGCTGCATGAAGATCACCAAGCTAGCCATGGACAGCCAGATGTTTCCAAAGAGCTAATGATACAGAATTATTAAAGATTAAGAGAGTAAAACATGAGAGAGGGACAGATTAAATGATGATGACGCTACATATCAAATCAAGTTTTATTTATATAGCACATTTAAAAGCGATTTTTGGTCGAGCCAAAGTGCTGTACATGTAATAAAAACACTTTACTACAATCACAATAAAAAGACAATAATTTACAACAGAAATATAAAAAACAAAAACACAGGGAATAGTCAGGTGTCATACTCCGCTCTGACTAGAGACACATGCTTCACTTTTGTCTTACCAGCATATGGATATGATGCATCAGGTCCAGGAAGAGCATAGCCAGCTCCATAACGAAGTCAGTGTAATAGACATATGTGCCCTTATTCTCCCAGGTCCCTGGATGGTTCAGATCCCACAGATGAATGGCATATCTGCGGTGACATGTATAACTGTCAGGCCATTACACTGGTGATATTTAAACTGAATGGTGGTGATTAAGGTTGCAAAGGGGCGGAACGTTTCCGGTACATTTCCAGAAAGTTTCCATGGGAAGTTAAGCTGGGAAATTTTGGAAATATTCGATGCAAAATTAAATGACTGTTAAATGACATTTCAACTGATTTTTTTGATTTTTTTTTTTAAGTAGAACAGAACAACTTTTAATTATTTTATTGAACAATTATTTGTTTCATTGAAGAACGAAAACAGGAATGTTGAGTTAAATATTACTCATCTGTGCATGTGATGGAGGAATGGAGGGGGTGTGGTCTCAATAGCCATGCAGTAAGCAGTGTGCTATGGCATGGATATTCAACTGTACTTGAATGGCATCTGTTTGTTTTAGTCAAGATTATGCTAAAATATACTTTCCCCAACTATATTTAAGTTCCCTATGAAGAGCCAACCTTCAATTTTGAAAATTCCCAGTTTATTCCCACAAATTCCCGTTAATTCCCGTTTATTCCCATGGAAAGTTTCCATCTTTGAAAATTCCCAGAATTTTGCAACCCTAGTGGTGATACAGCCTTTAACGTGAATGGAAATTGTAAATTCATAAAATGAAGATGGCGTTTTGGGCAGATTAGCAACATTGCCATCAGAAGCTGCAAACTACCATCTCAGGATAACAAACAAGAAGAAAGACTAACATCTGTTTAACAGCGTTATGCCAGTATGCTTGGTTTGAAATATTCCAACAACAACATATGGTGTGTAGAGACACACGTTAACACAAACCAAGAGAAGAACGTCAAATCAATACATTTTTCGTTGATAAAGTGCAGTCTGTACGTTTTAACGTTAGATAAATCTGTAAGTATCTATGAGCACCGCGGCCGATTCGATTTGTATCCGCTGCTCTTATAATCCCAGCCACTCTCTTTGGGACAAAGAAGCCTTTCAGACTAGTGTAATAGAACCAGAGAAAAACAAGGGCACGACTAACATTAGCCCCTAATTCTAAATCTGCACAGTCTATCTCATCTGCAGTGCTGCAGCATGCTCGTGTGTATGCATGTAATATAAGGAGCCTTTGAAGGGACTTACCGCATGATGACATGCCCAGTGCGTACAGTCACAAGCAGACACTGAGGAGAAAAAGGACATAATGGTAGTCAATGTTCCATGGAGATATTGATAAAGATCCCAAATATTACATTTCAGCTGTGGATTAAAAAACGATTAGCTGGCAGACATATGACTTACATGAGTTGCGTATTTATAAAACTAAACCTCTCTTTTTAAACGTGTTCCTTTATGGAGACTTCTGCAGCTTCTGGATCAAATAAATACTACTTTTCCACCAGAGATTACGCCTCGTCATAGCAGACAAAGCAGTTGTTACTGAGAGCATTAGGGATTGTCCCAGAGCCCCCAGAGCCCCCAGAGCCCCCAGAGCCATGCCTCTGAGCCGGCATGCTCAAAACTGGGTCACTGGCACACATCAAATGAAATGCAACCACTATACATATTTAAATGACAACTAAGCTTTTCCTGCTTTATTGTCCTATTGTTTTCTAAACAAACATGTTTGCAGTATTGCACATGAAACACACATACAGATTGTCCAAGGCTCATTTGAGATATAAGTTAAAATTAAAATTGTTGACATAAACTGATACATCTTTAAGAAATATATACCGGTAGTCCTAACCTGAAGCTTAATTTATAATTAAGAGCCCACAATCATCCTGCCTTTGTCCATACCTAGGACACACACTTTTCTACAGTTGTGTCTCCTTGTTTCTCACCTCTGCTGCCATAAAGCTGAAGGTGTGCATGCCATGAGAAGCTCCCAGCAGACCCCCACAGCCAATGGCCAGACCACAACAGTCCAACAGCAGGGAGACCAGCAGACAAAGCACTCGCACATGGCTGTTCATGGGAGTGGAGGGGGAGAACGACAGCTGCAGGGAAGAACATTTGAATTATGAGTCAAAGTTTGTTCATTACATCCAAATATTTCTATTGTCTTTTCAGAGAGCTTGTGATGGTTTATAAGGGTCTGCTAGAACAAAACACTATGTTCATAAAACATGTTGATTTTGATGGCAAACTGTTTAATGAAATGGTAAAACAACACTTCTGTGGAGAATATTCCTATTAAATAATTAATTGAGCCAGCATAGAATATAATGTTGTTGGGTTAAACCTGCTCTCATGCACACACAAGCCTTAGCATTGGGCCCATTAACTAAGAAAGGCTGTAAAGCGAAATAGAACATTGTTTATAGGCAATATAATACAATCTAGGAAGTAAGTTAAAGGGAAAAAACAGGTACCATTAATCCAAGCACATTGACAACCGCATATCTCTATGATCTTTAGAAGTTTTACCTCCAAGCGTCATCCTGACCCAAAAAGCTAGAACCACATAAACAGTAAGGAAGACAGCTGTGCTAACACAACTGACAGACCTCGACGGAAATACAACATGCATAGAGTCAAAGCTAAGATGCAAAACCAAAAACGTCCAGACAGTTACGCTCTTAAATAAACAACCATGTGTAGTAAAGGACACAGTCACAAAACGGTACATTTTGACAGCATTGATTCAGCATTACATCACAGCAGGCAGCATACCAACTTAATGCCCATTTTAAATGTCACTGCTTGTAAGGAGGACGATTACATTTGATATTTAGTTTACCCCAACATGCAGACCACAATCTGATACAGGGACGTGCCAATCAGCGGCCTCACATGCCAGTGAAAGGAACTATTCTTAGATTCAAAGCTGAGGAGAGTCTAGTTACCGTCAGACTTTTCGAGGACACTCCCCACACCTTTCAAAAAGACCACTTTATAAAAAGTACCTGCAGGTGTTTTCAATGCCAGGCTTATAGCTACCTTCCAATGAGGTTTACTGAGTAGAATAAATAGGAACAGGTTTCTAGACCTGTCTATTAAACCCTATAATTCTCATTTTACTGCATATCTTCACTTTTTAAACAAGATTTGGAGTTATTTGTTTAATGTATGGATCTCTATGTTTGCTTGATGACATAGCTACTTCCAATGTCTCCAAGTCATTGGTAAACTGTGTATAACTGATATTTCTAAAAGTAACCTTTGTGTCCCGTCTGAACAAATAAGAGCTCTGTAGCAGAAAAAACGGCCCCCATGACAACAGTGAGATGTTTGCTTGAAATGCAGAAAGGAAACACTTTTATAAGAGCTTTAAGATTTCAAAAAAGGCATCCATGTACAATAAATGTTTTTTACTTTTAGTGGGCCATCCAGAAATATCGTGCATTGTCTAATATGTTATTGATAATACTGCTGTTTTGTATTGTAGAGTAATTAGTTGGTTGGTACAATATCATTACTTGTTGAAACTCTTCTAAATTGGATTGGATGAAACATAATTTATTCATAATTCCAATAGTTTAATAAAAGTGGTGTCTTGTCCTAGTCCAGATTACCATACCCTCTTGCCATAAACCATGGTTAGGGGCACTGAAATAAGTCAGAAGAAGAAAACAATGTTATATTTAAATGACTTACATATTCAAATCTGTCTTTGCAGAGCTGCACCATGAGGTGGAGAAAGACCAGGGCGGAGAACCATAAACACCACATCACCACCTCCTCCACTGTCTGCACGTTCAATACGCCGAAGATGAAAATGAACTTGTAGAAGATGAAGTTCCAGAACTTATCTTTCAGGTGCTGAGGAATAAACAAAAACATCAAATTAGATGCATTTCTCTGGCAGGTCTACACAGCGGCATGAAAGTAGTTTCAATCATCATCTTAAGGCAAAATATGTGAAACTCCTGCATCTAGAGGTCCGTCTTTCAAATAGTAATAAAAGACAGAGTTTGGTAGTGCCTTGAAGCAGAAGGTATGTGGAATCATGATTGTCTTCACCACCATTTCCATAGTTGCTTGGCTCTGCAAGGTAAACAATCTGTATTTCCCCAGCAGATGAAGAGGCTGCGAGCTTATCAGAAATGTTTGCCAAGTTTGTTTTTTAAATAAGGTAAAATCCAGACATTGGATGACCAAGATCCTTTATCCATTTAACATCTATAGTTAAATTACCAAGATCTATAAAGTGTATCGTAAAAATGTGGCTTATAAGTGGATAAAAATACCATTAACTACAACTACTCGAAAAGCTACAACGCTGGCACATCTGCAAGGATGAGGATACGTTTTCACTACAGGCTATCAAATAAGACATACTGTTACCGTGACTAACAGTGGAGATATTCTTTAACATGTTTGTAAGCATTAGGAATAATTAACTTCACTAACGAAATAAATAACTAGTTTGTCATTTGTATATATTAAAATGCAATATTTTAACGTAGTATATTTTTCACACATTAACTCACCTGCTTCTCACTGACTCTGAGCGGGCCGAACACCATATACTGAATCATTTTAGCTATTAACATCAAAGAACAGCAGAATGTGTTAACCAAGACCTGGAGGAGGACAGAGAATAAAGTCACAATTAGTTTTCATAAGAAACACATAATCTAATCTAGCCATTAATAGTTAAAGATTAGGTGACAGTACTCACCCATACAAAGAGACTGTCAGTGACAAGATACCACAGGACAGTGGTTGCCAGTTCTGTGTTAGTAATATCATTGTTTAGATGTTCAAGATCCACATCAGGGGTAGCTGGTGTTTCGTCTGGTTCCAAGACCCCAAAGCCCGGGTCTGTTACAGTGGTGTATGCACTAAAGATGCTGCCAGCAAGCAAAGCCAAACTCAGGGCAGTGTAGGTCTGCAGGCTGGGCCAAGGAAACCTCTCCAAAAACAGCAGAGGCATTGCAGTGTTTGCGGCCCACTTCTCAACTTGTAAAAATGGTGTGTGTCCCGAGCCAAGAACTCGAAGAACCTGCGGAAGTGAGTTAGTTAGCTAAAATTGGCAAAAGTTGCGTACCTTTGATACATGCAAATGAGTTAGAATACGATCCTGGCTAACTCATGTTAATAAGTGATTTAGTTATAATTTGAAAAGAATGACACTATTGTGTTACTCGTTTCTAAGAAGCTATAAGACTCACGTTAGCTAGCCGCATACGTTAACATACGTTGCTGTCAGTTGTCAAGCAATGCTAACTTCTCGTTAGCTCAGTACAGTTGGTAAAGGTGGACCTTTTTAATTGTCTTTAGTGAAACGTCAAAGGTGAAATCAGTCAAACAACATGAAAAGCAGTAACTTAAACTAACTGACATTAATACCCCCAGTGTCTATAGCGTAAAATATATTTAACGCAAACAAATAGGAGTTCACGCCCCGTAACATTAGCTATTTACATGGCTACGTTACCTAATTCTAGCTAACATTAGCAACGTAGCTAGCCTCTGTTAAACACCAGACAACACACTAATACTACATCGTCACTCACAGTTTGTAACTTATGTAGTTAAATAGAATATCCAGTGTCCCTCGCTGTATCCATCCAGTGCTGTGCTTTTAGTGCAGCTGCACTGAAAGTGTCGTAGTTGTCAACATCGTCATGTTTTTATTTAATGGAGAAGGCAGCTGACTGAGAGAAAGCCTTCTTCTTCTTCTTCTACGAGGTGTAACGCTTTTACTGCCCTCTTCTGGACTGGGTTAACATCTATATACTGTGTCAACATTTGCCAGATTTTTCCCATAAACTGTTCTACTGGGAAGCTGATAAAACCAGAGGTGGCAAAAGTACTTAGATTTGTAGTAAAGTAAAAGTAGAAATACCCAGGGTTGGTTACTTTGTAAATGTAATTAATGCCTGAATAGTATAGGCCTACCATGTAGGAATACTCTGTGACAAGTTCACGATTTACTTTTGAATTGTAGTGGGGCAGAAGTAGCAAACATTGAAATACTCAAGTAAAGTTCCTCAAAATGGTACTAAAAAGTGCAGTACTTGAGTAATGACTTAGTTACTGAATGAAACCCATCATAAATAGTCAATTTTCACCACATAATTTATTGTATTAATTACAAAAACATGTAAATGATCAATTTAAGCCAGTGTGAGATATGACCAAAAGTATGTGGGGTTTTAGGTTTAAAGAGCCTGTGACACGAGTTTTCCCCATCATCCAAACCCATCAATTTGAGTAAATATTGTCCCCTTGAAAACCGTTACTGAACTGATTTTGGATATTTGTACTTTGATAACCATTAATCTGCCCTTCAATGTGACCATTTTCTGGATCTTCTCGGGGATCCTTCAAGTCCCGGCAAATTATGTGTGACGTCATTGCAGGCACAGCGCTCCAGCTGCCTCGTTCAGGATCCCAGCATCTGCATGTAAACGCACAATGGCGCACACAGCAGCAAGCTCAGACAGCGATGACAGTTTAATTTTGAACGTGTCTGAGAGCTCATATGAGGCTGAAGGATCGGTTTATGTTGTATCTGTTAGAAGTTTAGGAATTAGGTGCATCAATATGGGCGATAATACGGTCATGTAGCCAGTGGTGGACTGGGACTAAAAATCATCCCGGGACTCTCGAGCGGCCCACTTCGGTACCGCTAGGAAATTGTCAACGGGGGGAGTGGGGGATGTGCTAGTGACTTATCCGACTGGCCCACTTCGGTATCGGCCCATCGGGATTCGTCCCGATGGCCAGTCCGCCACTGCACCCAGCCCAGCCCACGTAAACTGTCAACGGCCCACAGACACTGACAGCGACAGGCTGACAGCGACAGGCTGACAGCGACAGGCTGAC
>CALSBZ010043654.1:409233-437107 GCA_943591055.1 Gobionotothen gibberifrons | reverse complement strand
CTGACAGCGACAGGCTGACAGCGACAGGCTGACAGCGACAGGCTGACAGCGCGCGACAATTGTTTTTTCGACCTAGAACGATCAGATTGGATTTAATTGATAGTTTTTGTGGACGAAACGGTATCCCATCTTCTTTTTTAAACCGATGGTTCGAGATTACTAGTAGTCCAATATGTCATTGCACAACAGTTGTTGGGTGGGTGTCACAGGCTCTTTAAGGTTAGCCTGATTCTGACCCTGGTTGCAATAATTAACTTTGTGATATCTTCCATTACATTACTACATCGACAGTTCCACTTTAAAATGTTGTTTTTTTGTGAAACTTCTATTCAAATTGTGAAAGTTAAGAAAAATGGACAGGGGGTTGTATAATGAACTATTACATAAATAGTGTGCTTGGCTCAGAAACAATTCTGACTGTAGCTATGACAAAGCAAGTAATGATAATAATTAACCATTCTAATGATTGCCATTCATGCAATAGATAGAGTTGCCAGAGAGTCCAAAGTTAATGTGTGTGAATGGGACTTTCCAAATGCAATTGCAAAGGTTGTTGGGGATGAATAGGGTGAGACGGCACAGACACAAGTCTAGCTTTGTGTCTAATCTCAGAAATATATGAACTATGTTAAAACTGGTGATCTCAAAGGTTTTGGAAGAAGGAGAAAAAAAGTCCTGACTTTCTTTCAGTTCAGCTGCATCATTGCAGTAACGGTCAGTTTATTATGTTTTGCTCTACAATGTTTATTTCTCAAACACAAATGGAAAAGAGAAAGACATATATTTCTTTTTGGAAAAGATGTATTTATTGTAGTATATTTGGGTTGCCAATGTAGAAACAAACAAACAGAAAAACATATTTTATTAACAAGCATTGTTTTCTGATGTATACTTTGGAACATATTAGGTGTCATTAATGTGTGGACAGTGGTGCCTCCAGAAATGTTACATAGGGGTGGCCAAATGGGGCCACTGAAAATCTTGGGGTGGCCCACCAAAACCAAGAATTTAATTGTTGTAAAAGTATAGACTAGATTAAAACAATGGCAAAGA
Source organism: Gobionotothen gibberifrons (assembly GCA_943591055.1). Taxonomy (NCBI): domain Eukaryota; kingdom Metazoa; phylum Chordata; class Actinopteri; order Perciformes; family Nototheniidae; genus Gobionotothen; species Gobionotothen gibberifrons. The sequence continues at coordinate 436,054 of CALSBZ010043654.1, read as the reverse complement.
GAATCACCTACTGATATACTTTGGTTTCTTATTTTACATGTTCTGATACTATTCATCTGAAGTGAATATAATACGGATAGTTAACATTTTACTTCAAACAACATTTAAAAGAACCTTGTTGTGTGTTATACATGTGTTAGGTGATTTTTTGTTTTGTTTTTTATATATGCTAGTTGTTCTTTCCTTTTAAAAAGACAAATACAGCTTAATTTAAATAAGTTCCTTTATTGTAAGGCACAAAATGTTCAGCATTCTCAACATATGCAATACACAACAGCAACACAACATGTTCTTCAGTTATATTATGTCTCTAGGTTATAAATTGTTTTAGACTGAACAAAGCTGTTTGTTTCACACTGGGATCAAAGATGATTGACATTACTTTATTAAATCAAGTTTGAAAACATGACATTTTATTTCAACAGGACCCAAAAACACAAGGCAGTGTTTCCCCTATATACAAATAGCGGCGGCGCAGCGCCAGAAAAAAAATACCCAAAAAAAATAAAATTATTTTTATTTTTTTACTTTTTATTAAAATAATAAGTGGCGATCCTTTTTCGTTTTTGATAGTTTGTTATGTGGATTTGTAGTATTTGTGTTGCTGTATGTTCAATAAAGGTGTATTTTTGCTAAATCTTGAGACATTGCCACTGTATGTACTTGGCAGGGCCGATTTTTGACATAGGCGCTGTAAGTGATGAAAGTGGGGGATGTTGGCTTATCAGGCGCCCGCAGCTCACAGCCAAAGTGCGAGTGTGGGAGCGAGAGAGCGAGCGAGGGAGAGAGAGAGAGAGAGGGCGCACCGGTACTGGCGCTGTTGTTATTAGAATCTGGTGCTAGCTGCGCTAACGGATATAAGAAGTAGATGTTTCTACAACCACGGTGGAGGAGAGCTCTCCTGTCGGACTGAGAGGCTCAGTGAGGTAAAGGACTCTCTGAGTGTTTAGATAGTTAATTTTAGTCTAAGTTATCTCAGTGGGTCTCAAACAAATATGTGTTTCAAATTATGTAAACACATATTTCCAAGGCACTCCTTTATAATTATTAGGATAAATAAAAACAGGTTTGAAATCATTCCAATGTATACTATAGGACAGTAAACCAAAAATATCGTTTAAAGTTGGAGAGATACAAAAATATACATAAATTAATAAATGTTAACTGGTCAAATAAGATATAGATGAACAACAAAAATAAAATAAGTTACATTTATTTGTTATTGGCTATGGTAGGTTATTGGTTATGTTCACATACCTATTTGATTATTAAAATGTCAACCGATCTTTTTCATATGGGTGTTTTAGAGTTGTACCCCCTAGATCAGGTCTCTAGTAATTGTGTGCTCAAAGTGCACCAGATTGAAGCATTTTACTTTAAAATGTTTTAAAAAATCTTCCCGGGGGGGCATACCTCCGGACCCCCCTAGAGGATGTGACGTCCACCCCACAATTAAAACATGTTCATACAATACTGAATACATTTGAAGCCATTTTGACGTATATGACCTATGTCAATACGTTTCTGTTTTTGTAGTGTATTTTTCTTTTGTAGAGATTTATTCTTTATATATAAAATCTCGCCTAGGGCAGCAAATTGTCTAGAACCGGCCCTGGTACTAGGCCTCAAGAGCCTTTCTTGTGCTGGCAGACACATAGAAAGAAATTGGCGGGGCGCACTTTGCACGCGCACACACAAAAAAATTCCACGCGCTCCGCGCTCACATTATGCTGAGCCCACGTGCCTTAGCACCGCTGCTATGACTCCATCCTAGGGGAAACACTGCAAGGGGTATAAAATGGTAAATAAATACTGTGATTGAACACAACAACACTATCTATTATTGACCTTTATAGCAAATTCAAAACATTTACTATATAAATGATACAAAACACCACCTTTTAGTATTAGACAGAAAATAGGTGACAAGACATATTTCTATTTTTTTAGATTAGGCCACTGTGGTGAGAGTACTACATATAGCTTGTATTCCATTTGTTTTGAAAATGTATATTTATACTTTATAAACAAACGGGTTACCCTTTTTTTAAATTAGCATACAGAACATTATGAAAACAAACTTGACAAATGGTCGGCTCATAACCTCAGAACACAGAAGAGGAAAAACTGCATAGATTCTCGTTTCATTTTGAAGGAGCTGCAGACCTAAAGTGTGTAGAAGACTTAAATGATTACAAAGGTCACAACCACATTAATAAAACTGTACTTAGGTTTTAGTTTCACTTTTACAAAACAGAGTTCCACATGTACTTTCTAGCATGTATGGCCATCTCCTCACTAGCCCTATGCTGCTGCTCCCCTGCCAGCTCTGTCTCTCCTTTACTCATCTTCTTCTTAAAATAAGAAGAGATGTCTGTTGACTTTCTCTTCATTTTCTGCAAATTGACATTACACACAGCAGTGATTAATAGTAGCCTACGCATTACACCAGCCCAGCATACCGACATCGTTGGCTAAACTAACGCTAACTAGGATAGCCGCCAAAGTGTGTTTACAGACTAATTATACCTGAAGTCAAGCAGCCTTACTGAGCCCCGAGCCTGTTTTCCAGGTCTTCCAGCGTTTTTCTCCTTTTAATGCCATTGAACACCATTTTTTTGATCAGAATAACAGCTAAATGTAAGCATATCTCCGTTTGTTGCTACCTAAAGCTAACACACTAAAGCCTAAAGTGTTGTGGGGCTTAACAGGCAACGAACGTATACGACTTACCTTCTAGAAGTCTGGTGGATTTTTGTCAACTCCAGTCCAGTCAGTAGAAAGAAACGTTTTGCTGCAACCTACTGCTGTCTGTGCGAATCTCAGAGAGTGGTGCGCGCAGAGTGGTGCGCCGAGTATCAGAGTGTTACCATGGTAGCAGTGGGAGAGGAAGGGGCTGCAGTATGAGCGTTGGAAGCTCAAATCAAGCGACTCGCTGGCTGTGTATTTGTTGTTAAATATCAGATAAACTACTACGCATACGTGACTGGCGAGGCGGTGTGTGTGGTGGGGGGGCCAACAAATATATCAGGGTGGCCATGGCCCCCCCCTGCTGGCGCCACTGGTTGTGTAACAATCCGGATTTCATCTTTAATTGTATTATCCTGGACCTTGTGTTAATCTTTAGTGTCCTGTTTTCCATTCTCTATCTGTTGCTGCTTTCAACTCCTGAATTTCCCCACAGGGATTAATAAAGGTCTATCTTTTCTTATCTTATATACATCTTCTCAACCATCACAAATATACACAAAATAAAAGCATTCAGTGATTGAACTATAAAATACTGTTGACTTTCTTTACCATGCAGTGAGTAAAGTAAATCATTACATGGCAATCAAATCAATATAACCCTTACATAAGATACAGATAATAAAGTTCATCAACAGTTCATTCTCAGAATAGAAACAGAAAGGTCTTTGGAATAACGGTAGATCATCGGTCTAGAAGACTCTAGGATCTTACTGAGAGACCTGGTTCCTGTTCCAACTTATCCATAAAGGGAAGTTAAGACTTGCTTGTACAGCACTTTGTTTTTCTTTTCATGCAGACGCCACTGTAAAGACATACACTTGCAGCATGAACCACTCGACCAAGCTGTCTTCTTCAGTGGAAATGGCCTCTGAGGAGTTTGACGGCTGGACAGTAGTTGTGTGTGTGATCCTGGGTCTGTCATTCCTGATAGGAGCTCCGGGGAACCTGCTGGTGATCTGGACTATCCTGAGACATGTGAAGCAGCGCTCCCACACTGTGCTGCTCATCCTGCACCTGGCTGTTGCTGACCTACTGGTCCTCATCACCCTGCCTCTTTGGATCTACTCCCTGGCTGACACCTTGGTGTTTGGAGGAGCCTTCTGCATGGCCTTGGTGTACATTGTCTATGTCTGCATGTTCAGCAGCATATTCTTGATCACCCTTATGAGTGTGGAACGCTATTTAGCCATCTGTCATCCATTTGTAATGATGCGCTGGAAGAACAAGAGCATTATGAACACATGTCTCGCACTTATGTGGTTCCTCGCATTACTTCTAGGAGTGCCTGCATTACTGACCGCACCTATGGATGAAAGCGATGTAACTGAGTCGTGTTTCATCAAGGAATTCAGCTCTGTGACTCAAGCGATCATCTTGTTATGTTTGGAGTCCTTGGCAGGTTTTGTAGTCCCTTTTGTCATTCTAAGTATCTGTTACTGTCTAGTAGCTGCCCAGCTAAGGAAAATGAATTACAATTCTAAACTAAAATCTATGCTGCTTGTGCACGCTGTGGTGATAGCCTTCACATTGTGCTGGTTGCCTTGGCATATCATCAACATTATTGATGTGGTTTGCATCCTAAATTCCGGCACAGATCATGAATGTGTGCAAGAGAGTGTTGTCTTCACCTCTGGAGCTCTTGTTTTTATCAGCAGTTCAGTGAATCCTATATTATACGTCCTCTTCGCAAGGAACTTACGAGGGAGTTTGGAGCAGTCCCCTCTGGTCAGGCTTTTCCAGGAAATGGTCACTCACACCAACAAACTCAGAGAGCTGGTAATACAACATCAGACAGGCCAGAGGGCAGCAAACACACAGTTGGAGCTGATGAGCGACTCAGAAACTAATTGAATCCCTGGAACTGTGATGCTGGGGAAAAGTGACATTTTTATATTGCAGTTTATTATGGGACTATTCTTGAAGGCCTTTATACGATCGAAGGCTTTGAAAGACTGTACAGTATGTCACATGCACTTAATGCAGTCTCATCATTGAAACAAGCCTTCTCTCATCGCCTTCCCATTTACCCTAAGATGTCAAGGCAAGAAAACAAATGACTATGTGTTTTTCATTATGATGATCATATATTGATGTTTTGTTGAAAATCTTGAAAACATTCAATTTGATATGCTCTATGATTGTGATGAAGTGTTTTTTGTTTTAGAGTAAAAGTTTTTTTACTTCAGATTTTTCTTTCTCCAATTTTCTCAATTTCGTAGATGATTGATGAACTGTCATCATACATATTCTCCCAAGCCTTAATGTTGTTGTGTACCATGGAGTTGCTCCCACGTTACTTTTTAGTATGTGAGATGATGCATTTTCTGAGATAGTTTAAAAAAGAAATTGTGGGTTTCTCTTTTACTTATTTGACTCATTTACTTACTTTTGATTGATGACCTTAGGTAAAAAAAAAATGGGTGTATGACGCATGCATGAATCACCTCTCTGTGTCTCAAATAGCCATGTGAGGAAACCCCTTTCCTGAGCTGTCTATTCTTAAAGGGAAGTGAATACTTGCTTGCACAGCACTTTGTTTTTCTTTTCATGCAGACTCCACAGTCAGCACATACACTTGCAGCATGAACCACTCGACCGATCTGCCCTCTTCAGTGGAAATGGCCCCTGAGGAGTTTGATGGCGGGACAGTAGTTGTGTGTGTGATCCTGGGTCTGTCATTCCTGATAGGAGCTCCGGGGAACCTGCTGGTGATCTGGACTATCCTGAGACATGTCAAGCAGCGCTCCCACACTGTGCTGCTCATCCTGCACCTGGCTGTAGCTGACCTGCTGGTCCTCATCACCCTGCCTCTTTGGATCTACTCCCTGGCCCACTACTGGGTGTTTGGAGAAGCATTCTGCAAAGCCATGGTGTTCATGATCAACGCCTGTATGTATAGCAGCGTTTTCTTCATTACCCTCATGAGTGTGGAGCGCTTTGTGGCTGTGCGCTATCCGTTTGCCTCAGCTGGCTGGAAGAGAAAGAAAGCTTTGGATAAAGTTCTGCTGGTTCTGTGGACTGCAGCATTCTTGTTTAGCATACCTGTCATCCCAACTCAGGTGGTAGGGACAGATTCTGGTGAGGAGCATTGTCTGTACCGGCTGTACACTTCTGTGGCCCAGGAGCTGGGGTGTGTGCTGCTGGAAACCCTGGTGGGCTACATAATACCCTTCTTCATCCTCGTCGTCTGCTATGGCTGTCTGTGCAGCCGGATTACTCAGATGACCTTCAAGTCCAAGCGCAAATCCACGGTCCTGATTGCCAGTGTTGTGGTAGTGTTTGCCATTTGTTGGACGCCTCATCACATAGGAAATGTCCTTTCAGTCATCATCCTGGCCATTGAAGACTCCCTACCTCAGGCAGCAGAGAATCTGGAAAGTGTCAGAGACACCATGACCTTCATCGCTGGAGCCATGGTCTTCATCAGCAGCACTGTTAACCCCATCCTCTACATGTTCGCAGCTCGCTCCTTCAGGAGCTCTCTGAGGGACACCGGCATCCAGAAGCTCTTCCGCCATATCTCCAGCACCTCCCCAGGTGAGGGCACTAAAGAATTGTCCTTTGTGACCAAAAGACAGAGCAATCAAACAACCAACAGTTCTCACTGTGAGTCTGAGCCAAAAGACCAAATGGACATATTAATAAATATGTGCGAAAATAATCCATCCTGATATTTAAATTGTATGTAGTGTCTGTGCCGTGTGTATATTCATCTGTGTATTTTAAATGTATTTTTTTAAAGAAATAAAGGGGCTTTTTTCTGTGATTAAACTAATTTTGTATGAAATTACAACACAGAAAAACAGGAAGTGGAAGTGTATCTGTGCAATGCTTGTTCAAATCTGTAAATTACCCTTTTTAAATGTTGAAATTGTGAACATATATTTATAAAAAAATGTCCCATATTGTGTAGTTAAATGTTTGCGGTATAGTTTTCAAAGATTTCACAATAAATGATTCTATAAGCAATGGACACAATGGTCTCAATGTAAGCATTTTTTTATTTATAGTTTTGTTAATGCTAACAAAGGGAAATAATGATTATGTTGTTGATTCTGTGTACATTTTTTCTAATTGCCTGTAATGTGGGAACAGAACACAGAAGGTTGTTATCTGATAAGGCTGTGGTTGTGTCAGACACTTCTTATTTCTTCTGAATTGCAGCAGAGGAATATTTCACTCACAACCACAATGTTATTGTGAAGTCATGTAACAAAACAATGTATGTTGTAGTGTTAAATTCTCCTCAATTTACCATTTTATTAATCAAATATTCCAAAAGGTACAACTTCTTAAAAATGGTTTCCACTCGTGACAAATTAGCAAACAATTGTCCTTCTTTCCCACTAGAAACAAAAGTCAAACCTTCAACTTCCTCTCCATGAAAAGATTGCAAAATGAACAACTGCATGTTCCCTTTGCTGAGTAGCAAAAAGCGGAATCATGTCTTAATGTGTGTCACAGTCTTATAAAACTAAAACCCTTTAAGAAAAAAAGCTCAGTGTCAGCTCATTCCCTAATTTTTAAATGCGTATGTCTGTCATATATTCATAACATTTAGCATTCAGTTTGTGTTGCCATCACTACAGAAAAATGCTCTTACCGACTGGCACAACCAGTAGATGGCAGTGGCACTTTCTTTTTAAATGGAATTTAGATACAATTTTAGTGTGGTGTCTCATTAATTATACTTTTCTTTTACTATCCCAGTATATGTATTTTCTTATCCAAGGACTGGTAAAGGTGAGACTCTCTTTTTCAGCGTAGTCTTGCTTCATACATCACAGATGTGTTGACATAGCTGCGCAAAAGGAGTAAAGTTGTAGAAACAAAGCAGAGGGACATCTATATGATAAAAAAAAGACCAAATTCATGATACTAAATATAAGGTGACATTTCACGGTGGAATTATTTTACTTTAGTGGGACCCAAAACCATTTTAGGCTGACACAAATCTTAGCATTTATTAATAATTGTTCATGTCGACGAGGAGTTAAAAGTAACATGTACTGTATTTGACATAAGGAATGACAATTGAAAGTTGGGATTTGTGGAAAAAACATTTAGAAGAATTGACATGGTTGTGGTTGTTGTGGGGTGTCTTTGTATGTGTCAGATACTGTGAGATGGCTCATTGTGATACTGATTTGAACTGAAGATTTAATAATCCATTCTGAGAGTGCTTGTCACCTCTTTGGCCCTAAGTACTAGGGAGTCAGAAATATTTTAACTGTGATAGTTGAAAATTAAAGAGGGCAAAGGGTATGACAAAAAAATGAATTTGTCAGACGTGATTACACAAAAATCATGGCTGATATATTGGACCTTTTGCTCACAGAATGAGGAAGCAGCATGTGAACAAAACAACAGTGTGGTATTGCCTTTCATTATGAGTACAATCCTACACTATGCATGGTTATGAAAGCCAGGGTGCCCCCTTAAGTGATGGGAGGAAGAACAATTATGCAGGACACTGTGACAGCCATTGGCAGCTTTTTCAGCCACAGGCAGATTCACCTGCACTGTATGAAGGAGGTATGGCAAGTTCTTCCTTCCTGCTGCTGTCAGTTGCAATTCTCCCAGTAGGCTGCACATACCAAGACTCAACATTCATTTACTCGTTCATATCAATATTATGTGCAATTTCAAATCCTGTGATATATTTTGTATCATAATTATGTGCCATAATCTATATCCTTTTTATGATACACATTTTTTACTGATTACTTATTTACTATACTTGGTGTTTCCTCCTGTTGTTTCAGTGTTGGTACTGTAACACTGTAAGCCCTGTTGTGAGACTAATAAAGGATTAACTTATTTTATCATACTGTAAATTGATAACTTTTTGCCTTCAAAATGTGCCTCTCAGCCATTAAAGTTTCAAATAGTAACCAGATTAAAGTTATCCATTTGAATTTAACCAATACTTCCACCAGCTAAAAGTACACAACAGGATGGAACCCCAAAAGTTTGTTTCAAAGTGTGTCAAAAGTGTGTCGCCTAGTTTAACAGCTTTTACCTCTGGCTTGATAGTAGACATGCAAACACCTCACACAACATGATACTACCTCTGAGTCCAAAGCAAAGTTATTAACTGGGTATTGGGGTGGCTCATACAGATTGCCTTCTCGATTGTACAACTTTTTTCTAACCAGTTAAACCTGCTTGAACAAACACTTAACATGTCACTTTGGTGCCATATCAAGACAACTTGTATAGCATGCTGAGCATGTGATGTCATGAAGCTAAATGCTCTTTGCTGTTGAGGGGGAACATCATTATGTGTCTAGGATTTCAGCTGAAGTGTTTCCAAGGTGTCCCTCAACCAATCAGACTGGTTCAGATACTGATAATTACTCTCAAATAAGTTTAAGGAGGGGAAGAGAAAGAAAACCATGCTTTCCGTCTACTGGCTCACAGCGAGCAGAGATGGGAGTGTCAGGAGCAACAAAACAGGGCATTCTGGGAGCCAGGCCAAAGACTGGTAAAAACTCCAGCAGGCCAGTAAGGACCCGTTAAGTTTTTGAAACCTTTTGATTTGTACATTGTTGCCCATTTTTTATGTTTGAAATTGTATTTCACTAAAAGAGCTGCTCATAGAAAAAAGTACTGCCATGCAAAAGAGGATGAGACTTCATATAGAAAAACAGATACATGAATGTAAAGTAACAGTAAGTTATAGCCTATTCCATTTCACAGTGGCACTCCCACTGAAGCAGTAGCAGAGGTTCTCAGAGGATTAAGGATCCCAGGTTTGAAACATGAAGGAGACAATACATGTATTTGTTCCCTCTGTCTTTAATTCTATCCTTCCTTCATTCCATTCTACCTTTAGCCTAAATCCAAAAGTTCAGAGGGCAACTTTCATACTTCATTTTTTTTATACTGACACAAACCTGGAGCAAGGGCTATAGGACAGGCAAAATGAACACGTCTCAAAACTCAGTACAGTTTAATATTGTCTTTATTGTCTAGAATAAGATGTATCTCCCACACCTTTTTGTAACATGTTATTTGATTTAAACATTATCAGCACTCAGTCAGCACTATGAGAAGTAGGCCTGCATAACTCTTTTATCATTTAATACCCAAACACATTCAAACGTTTCTCTATTTTGGCAGCTGTATAGGTGTATAGGTGTTCTTATTTAGAAATGGCATGAATTCCAATGTTCATTAACTTTCCCCTATCAAAGTGAAACATAAGTAGGCTACATGCCTCATGGAGGTATTACAGCCCTGTTTTGCCAGACTACTTCCTCATTAGCACTTCTGACCAATGAGATTACAGCACTCACCTCAACCTCCCGCCCTCACCTTTCCAAACCGGCCAATAGGCGAGGCTTTTTGAGCTTTCCTCGCTTGGAGGCCGGGCCACACAGGTAACTCAGAAAAAAAATAGAAAGGAGAGGAGGAAAAAAAACTCCAAGGCTTGTTATGGAGTTCGTGTGAAAGAAACACGGATTTCCACCCTTCTTTACCAGTTAAACCAGTATCTCTGGATAGAGCACACTCAAGTACTTCAACAGGTAGAGTCTCCTGCCGCAAAACTCTTTCGTGGCTCCTCTGAAAAATAATCTCCCCTTTTTCTCTCTCCGTTTACCTCAATTGAGTTTCTAGCCCTTTTGTTCGCTCTTCTTATCACTTGGAAAAAGGTGAACCCTCGTGTTATTTTTATTTTAATCTTTGCTTTAATTGTAGTTTTTTTACCCTTGTGGTCCCTGATGGCTTCGCACAGTGATACTCTGGTGGTGTTCTTTGGGGCAACAGCTGGTGCAAATGGGGGTAAACTGGGTTCGGATGAGAGGGAAATAATTCTCTTGGTGTGGCAAATTGTGGATCTACATGAGAAAAAGGTACGGACCTTTCTGACCCGTTCGTTCGTTGTACGGTTTCTTATGTACCCAGTGTTTGTGGCATAGTGTCTACCTGTAGTGAAACAGTATGTTTGTCATTTAAACCAACATGGTGTGCTCTCTGAAACCGTCTGTAACCTGCTTTATGCTAGCTAACGCTACATCAATTCTCCGTCCAGCCGTCTTATTAGCTCACCTTTAGCAGGTGTGCAACCAACATTTATCAAGCAGGTGAGGACTGTAGTTTCGCCTCCCAGGGAAAACACACCGTTTTGGTTTAGCATGTCAGCTTGTCAATACAAACAACGCTTTTAATGACAATTGAGTGCTTTTTGCAACTACATTGTCAGTTGTTTTACTTTTTGTAAGAGTGCATTTCCTAAATGTGGGGGGTTTTATTATACAATTTGCCATAAATTAGCAAATCTTCCACGCTTTATTCTGCGCCATGAACCGCTAAATCCATTCACAGGTCGGGAAGCTTCATAGGTGTCTAGTGAAGCCTGACTCTTTGGAGCGGACAGACGAGTGTACAGAGGAGACAGGGCTGACTGTGGAAGATATCCTCAAAGCTGAGCCCCTGGATACAGTTCTGCAACAGGTGAGTCTCCCTGCTCTCTTAAATGAGAGGTGCATTTCTATATAACTAACATTTAAGAATCAGGTGTCTTTTTTTACCCTCTTGATACAATAAAGTTTGCACTCTGTTCTTACACACATGCACACATTAGCTTGAATGCACACACAGGAACTACACCCATGCATTATCATTAAGATGAAATGTCAGAGTAGAGTCCACACTGTATTCCTAGACCTTGAATGCCACCTTGACATCCCCAAAAATCGTTTCCCATGCAAAGAAGGCCTTAGAAGTCCTGGTGCCATTTTCCCACCGTGATAAAAAATCTCTCACTGCTGTCATTAATGTCTACGGTTTGAAAACCACAGCAACGGCTTGTCACATCTCGCTGCTGTCGGTAACAATGAGTATTTCAAAAGCTAATTAAATTGAGCCAACTTTCTTCTGACAGTTAATGCCCAAAGCGGGATGAGATGAGACAAGCCTGAGATGCTATTGAGCTGCAAGTTAATGTGAGGAGTGTCACATTTACGTGATGACCTTTTGAAAAATAATAGCCTTCCACCTGGTTGAGATATGACATTGGTGTTACCCTGACAGTTAAACTCTGCTGACAGTTTGTAGGAGCTCAGGGGCTAGGATAGGCACAGCCTGAGGCCTCCTAAGATTAGGAGGAGTCGCAGGTCTAGTCTTGCCTCGGCCTGATGCATGCTGTAGACATCTGGAAGGTGGAATGTTTACCTGGGACCACACCTCTGATTTACGCTGCAGGACAGACAGGAGGGAAAGCTTTTCAAAACTTAGGCTTCATCCCCATCACGCCACTTCTTTACGGCCAAGATCTACATTTGCTTTGTGGTTCCTCCCAGTCAGGAGGTGTGTTTCGACAATAGTGCTTAAGTTGCCAAACATGTTTTTCAACCACCTTTGCAAGAGTGTTTGTTTGACTGACAAACAAACACTGGTGACTGACTGCACCTTCCCCACATGTCACAGTTTAGATAACCTATTATTATCATGCTGGACCAGGTTGGTTGGTATTAATGCCACTGAGGTCTAAACACAATGCATTCACAAGCAGGTTAGTTCTGGTAACCAATCAAAAATAGGGTTGTATATGTTTTTTAATTATTTATGGGGCTTTAAAGTGATGAGGCTCCGGGGGTTATGACAGTCAGCGCAAAGCATAAAACAGTTAGTTTTATTGGCTTTTGATCCAATTGGTGAAGTCATTTGTGCCTCAGACAGACCTGGTAAGACTTCAGCTCCACTGTAGGTTAGTTTGTGTGCTGAACCTTCAAATATTAACCCAAGCTATCAGCTCGTTCTTTTCATGCCTTTGTGTTGTTGGTTACTTTTACTCTTAAGTTTGTTCCCCTGTTGATACTGGGAAATTAAATACATTAACATTATTTCTAGATATGTTGAAGTGTAGTCTAAAACTGCGGTGTGCAAGCATGTGTTCTCTTTAGGTAAGGTAGCCCATTCCATCGTATTCAATGATAGAAAAGAAACAAGCAGAGGCCTCTTAATGGTGGGCTTGTTGTATTGACCTGTGTGGTCAGAGCCCCCAAGGACATCAGTTGGTTTTCTATAGTGAAAGATTTCTTTAGGGAGAGAAAGATAGAGGGATTAGAAGGGCTTTTTAACACTTAGTTTTCAAGCCTTTTAATGTAAGATTCTCTACTTGGAGCACAGCTGTCAGTACTGTAATAGCAATTAGGAATTTTAAAAATGACAAAAACCTGTGACTTCTCTCTTGCAATGCTGTCAGAGTAGACCAATGAGCACGAATATGGCTATAGAAGATCAAGCATATATGCGTTTCACTATTACCTGTGACACCTTTATCATGTTATGGTGTGTTCCACACCTGCAGTTCAGTTCCTGGGAACAGTCTGATGGATAATTTACCTACTGTCAGGCTGCTGCTGCTGACTGTACAGGCTTGGCTTTGGTCTGGACACTGACAACATGTCACAGCCTGTAGAGCTGCACGTGAAGTAAGACCTCACAGACATTGTTGGTTTTGTTGTCGTTGTGACAGCGCTTTCAACACTTTCAGACCACAGCCAGGAATACTGACTACTGGCTTCAGTGTTGACTTAAGTAAATTACTTAGCGTTATATCGTGACATGGAAAGCATGTGGAGTCACATCTTCGAGTGATTCACACAACCGGTTTTTGAACACTATAGCAAAATTGCTGCATAATTATCAAATTGATTTATGAACCCGGACCGACAATGGTGAAGTGACTGCTGGGTGTGGTTAAAGTTTCCCTTGAACAAAATGTCAAGTTAATACCTTTTTGTAAAAGGAACATCATTAAATAATGTTGATGTGTTGTGCCTGTTGCTACAATGACTGTTGACATGTAGCCAAGAAAGCAAGTTATGGGAAGAAATCTGACTGAGACAGGAAGTTACTGGAGGAGAAGGAGGATGTAGTGCAATGACCTCATCACATCAAAGTCAAGTTTCCAAACCAAATCTCACTTAAAGGTAGGGTATGTAATTCACTTCAGAAACACTTGTTATATTCCATGGAATGCTCTTAACATCCCGATAGCAATGAATATATTAAAATGCTTTGACAATAAATACATAAACAAATTTCATCTGTGGAAGCCGTAGCGCTGTAAAAAGCACGACCAATCATCTGAGCCGGCCCGGCTAAAATAACTGGATGGCCTACCTGCCTGTCAGCCTTCCATCTCGTGCACAAACTTATCTCGTGCCCTCATTGGTCATGTGCACGTTCGTGTGTGTTGGAGGAGGGGCTCTGTAAGGAAGTCTGAAGGAAGGGGCAGATTTTTTTCGGCTGCGTACTTTCAAATTCTAGCGCACTCGAGCTGGTTTCTCCATTCTTACCTACCCTACCTTTTGTAAATGTATTAATGATTAATGATATGCAAAAAACAATGCAGTATACTGTAAATGACAGAGCAGCTAAATCCTTATTTTGAGACTAATGGTGCAGGGAAAGAATACGTTTCCTTACCGTTGGCATGTTTTTGTGATTTTTTTTTTTTCCTCACACTGGAAACATTTTTGCTCTTCAGGGTTAGAGGTATCAATTTCAATTGGGATTTTTTACTATTGATTATCTTTTCTTTTATCTTATCTTATGTTAGTTATTCTGCTGTGCTTAGTGGTGTGGTGCACCTTCTCATAGTGTACAAACCTGGCAAGCAATCGGCTTAAGAATACGCACTGCCAATGAAAGAGATGTCATTTACATGATTATCCGTAGTGATCGTTTCCCAGTTTGAATGGTCCCTCTGAATGCCAGCAGCGTACTCTAATAAAACATGCTGATTCGCAGTGTGTGTTTGACTTTAGGGCCTGAAACAGTTACCACAGGGCCTGCTCCGGCACTCCCTGCTGCTCTTATCAGAGCTGCTTTCAGCCACCACCACCCCACCTCACCTCACCTCTGCATACAAGCCGTCAGCTACACTGGAGAGCAAACTGTGATAGGACCATGTTCAAAGGCCACTTCCTCCCCCTCATCTGTGGAAATGCTTTTCAGAGGGTAGAGTGAGGCTGAAAGCTGCTTTAGAGGACATTTGGAAACCTAGTCTGTGTGTGTACAGAAATCATGTTGGAGACAGAACTTGATGTTGAAAACATTTCACTTTGTTGCTTCCTTTTATTATACATAATTCTATTTTTGGATTAAATATCTCCAATTATAATTGTTGTAAGTACTACATCTGCATGTGTGTTGGCATGTTCTACAAGTTGCAACCGGGTACAGAAGGGAAATGTGGATAATGATCTGTTGTCCCTTCAATGTAAAGGACTTTATTAAATACTATACAGATCATGATGTTCATGAGCCTGTCTTAACGTCCTGTTGTTTCTACTAATCTGTTGTCAGTGTGGGATTTCTCTTCTGTTCAGCTTGTTTGCTCAGTTCAAATGTTTTTTTTACACAGTGGAGAAAGGGAGTGGGTGTGCCACTACGTCATCCGAAACATTTGCTTTTCTCTCCGTAATCCGGCTTTAGTAATTTGCCAAGGTGGAGCTGCATGCACAGCTATGAGCAAACACTAGCCCTGTTATCACTGTCAACATGAAATTGTCCTGTATGGCTGCGTCTGCAAAGTGCTGGTGGATTAATCTACACAACTGTGGAGTAACATAGTTTTGGATTTATGTGTTTAATGTTAGAACAGTAAAAGCTTCAGGTATTAAGTGGGATTAAAGGTGGTAGCTGACTTTTTATTATTATTTTAGAGCGTTTAGACCTATGCTACTCCTTGAGAGAAATAAAAACACAGCAGAGACTGACTTATTGAGAATATGCACATTAAATGAGTGAGGGAATTCAAATGTAGGTTCTTAAATTCCACAAACGTTGTCTTTTACTTCTTGTTTTCTACTTACTTTACTATCGGTAAAGGCTATAATCCAAGGTGAACTGTATCATAACAATTGAAGAAAAGGGAAGGTAGATTGTTGATGCCAAGACATTTCAGATATTTATTTTATTGTACAGCATGTATGATAATTATAGCCCCTAAAAATAGAACAATTTGTGTGTGGGTTCCACCTTTTTAGTTTATCATAATATTGTGGTTACATAGACAGCTAAGCATGTGGCGTGTCCTACAATGAATCGTTAACCTATTGTTCTGGCATTCAGTTTATTGTAACCGCCCTTCATTATAAGTCAGTCAGGTGTGGAATTAAAATTAAAAACACAGCACAACCTTCTCCCATTCATCCTGTTGGGCATCTGTGGTGTAATGTCAATTTAAAAACCCCTGTATCGGATCCGGGTCACCATGCAAACAT
The DNA here is from genome assembly GCA_943591055.1 of Gobionotothen gibberifrons. Lineage (NCBI taxonomy): Eukaryota > Metazoa > Chordata > Actinopteri > Perciformes > Nototheniidae > Gobionotothen > Gobionotothen gibberifrons. The sequence continues at coordinate 420,059 of CALSBZ010043654.1, read as the reverse complement.
TATTTTTAATTATTATTTAAAATAATTATTAGACAATGTAAAAAAAAAATACATAAACGTACATTATCTTTTTAATGTGTACCCACTCTGTAACGTGTGTTGTAATATCTGCAAGTTGTCTTTTTGGCTTTAGTAAGGTAGCTGTGACTTTCTGCCACAAAGAGCTGTTGCAGCTCTCGTGTTAAGCCCAATTACTCAATATCATTGTAAAACAAAACTTTTTTTCTTCCGTTTTCCTTCTCAACTGAGCCATAGAACAACTTTTGGAAGCTGCAACCGGCAAGATGTTTGATTTTTTTTTTGTGGTTTCACATGACCTTGACCCAGAACAGGGGCTTAGTGAATGAATGGTAATGACTGTCTATGCCTAAAGTCATTTTTACACGACTGCAAACATATTTCCTTTTATAGTTTGCAAATATTTGTAATTCATGGTTTAGCGACCAGTGATTATAGGTCTGATTGTGTTCATGGGCCCTAAGTGTTTTTTCTTAGATCACTGATTCTTTCAGCTTTCTGTCCAGACCCCCCAAAACCCCCAAATCTAACCCAAGGCATTTGTTCCCTTGTCAGCAGCTGGTAAGCGTTGCCAAATAGTCCTGCATGACTGTTGGGGAGCATGCCTAAACACGCACCTCTAATACTCTCCCACTGTCTGAGGATAAGTCGTATATAGCCAATGGCCATGTGAAACTAGGCAGTCACCCTCACACTGAGACAGTCTAATTTAGCACTTGCACTGGTGACTTTGAGGGGGTTAGGGAAAAAAGAACAATTTTCTAAAGTGGCACGAGCAAAAGCTACTCCCTGTTTGCATTGGAACATTAGGCCGCAAGGGAATACCAGAGGCATTTAGGTCCATGATTTCACAAAGATTTCAGTTTGTCAGTATCACGCAAAGCTTGTCTTTATCCACATTGAATCAACCAACTCCTGGTATGTGCACGTGTTACTAGTGCTGAAGATCTCGTTGAGAATCAACAGCTTTCACTTGTTTTACCTGTCTCTATGTACAGTGGAGTCACATGTACAAATGTAAGCATCCGCTCTCTACACTCTGTTGATCAACTGATTAAATATTTAGCAAGCTAAGATTGTCAGCTATTTTGACGATGAGCTGATACCTAAATAAAATGTCATAGAAATGGTTTAACATGGTGCTATTTTTCTGAGACGCTAATCAAACGATGATATTCTCACATGGTTAGATTGGGCCTCAGAACTCTGTCCTGTGACCTCGGATGTCATTTTCCTGTATGTGTTGACATTGAAGTAAGGGCCTCTGTTGACAGTGAAATGTTGCCAAGAACAGGTTGACTCAACAAAACGAATAGGGCTCATTTAATGTGGTAGTTATAAATAAACATGTACATACAGTGTGTGGGAGCTGCTGGTATGAAGGATTGTGTGTTGTAACTGTCAGCGTAAACTGTAAAGGCATGCAGGCAGGTTGGACCCGTAGTACCCGTACGGGTTGTTTTTCCTCCCGTTTGTCGTGCTGAGAGAAAACTGTGATTAGTGGTGTGATCATTCCTCTCCTTTGTCTGCTCCCTCCCTCGCTAGACAAACACTGAAACCTGTTAGCCTTGTTTGTAATAAGAAACAAACATGCAGTCAAATGTCAAACACGCCACCTTCACTTGTATGCCTTTAAGATTAAAGAACATTGTAATTCTCACTTTTACATTTTAGGTGGTGTTTGCACATATTTCAAACCAGATATTGCCATTTTCTTATAAATGTTGGTAAAGCAATGTGAATTAAATAATTCTAAATAAAGATGGTTTCGATATTTTTTTTAATGGGTACATATTCTGAAGTATTGTGATAGTGTTTCATTTTCTTTTCTCCTTCCTTTTTGTTTCTTTATGCAGTTCCAGCAGTCGGTGTCATCAGAAGTGAAATCCCTCGGCAGAAGCTCGTTCACACTTTGTGTCGACAGTCCGCTCGTCATCCGACAGGCGCTCCATCCAGAAGCTTCCACAAAGGTAATGGTTCATGCTGTTGTTGCACACGCCCGTTTTAACCGTAACATTTTAGACTTGGAGATAAAACAAGAAAATGTTTCTTGTAGCATTTATCATTTTGCATTTGCAACACAATAAATGCTACTAGAAAAAATACAAGTTTGTATCTCCAATGTCCAAAGTGTTTTGCATGGAACAATGGCAATTGCTTTGTTCAAATGAAATGTCTTAAATGTGTATGCTTCCATTAAAGTTTTGCTAACTGCAGTTATCCCACTAAACAAATCAATTTATCGTTCTCTGTGCATGGCTCCAGTGAAACCATAGTGTCTGTGATAAGCATGCGGAAACCAAACACACTGTTAATGTCCAGAACTCAGTTAAAAGCGCGTCAATGTAAGGATTTGCCTCACGAACGTGGGCATTGTGCAGTATTAAGAATGAATGCCTTTCATTGGAATTATTATTTCCTCTTTTTTCTTTCCTGCTATTACCACAAGAAGATATATTTACATTTCATCTTTGCTTCCTGCTGTGTCCATGTTGGCATACTGAATCCTTTGTTTTGTGTCTATTTTTCAGAATCTCGTCCTTCCTGAATGTTTCTTTTCATTTGTGGACTTGAAGAAAGACTTTCAGAAATGCTGCCCCGAAGCCACCGCTGCACAGCAGCTCACACCTGCCTCCATGTTGGAATGTATCCTTACTAACATTACTGAGAGATTGTTCTAAATGCTGCCATTAACTGTATATATTTTTTCTTAGTTTTGGTTAACTGATAAAGTAGGCCTAAAACCCTACAGCTAGTAACATCAGCAAGTAGTACACACAAATGATTGTATCCTGGACAGTTTTCTTAACTGAGTGTAGATGTTGGTCTCCCAGCTGTGTCGGAGCAGTCGATGGGAGAGACGGAGGTGAGCAGCATGGTGCAGCTGACCCTCCACCTCCTGGCTGAGCCCTACAGTAAGTCACCCCCACATTTAATCCACTGGTTTTGTCTTTAGTGGGAAAGTTCTGTTCATTCATTTTGGGCAAAAGTTAGGCTGTAGGATTATAGGTATGTTGCAGCTCCATCTTTTAGTTGTAGTGAGTTCATTCTTACCCTCTTTTTTTTTTTGCGCAGATATGCTATAAAAAAAACATAAAGAAGCGCAATGTTCCCAAGCAGTTACCGGTGTAATTACCTGGGGATATAAAATCAACTCTGTGACTGCCAAATTAAAGTCTTTGTATTCTAACAAAACCTGTCTTGCACATTTGAACAGCATGGAATCTTTGAACAAACCCAAATGTCAGTGAGAAACCCTTCTAACTTTAAGGTGTGGTAGTTTGTTAATCACATACTATCTTGATTATATTATTGCTAGCCAGAGATCCTTCTATACTTAAACAAACATTAGATGATTAACTGCAGTATAGATGGACGTTATATGACCCCAGATATGTTGAAGTGCAAATAAATCAAACTTGAATCGACATCTCGACTGTGACAGTCGCCTCTGGCTTTACCCCCTTAATAACAGCCAAGCATGTCTTTGGGTGTGACAGTAACAGGAATGCAGAGGGCTTGAAACACACACTGTTGGCAGGGTGAACCTGTTCACCACAGAAAGGAGAGAACATTGTGTTGGACCTACAGGATGAGACGGCTCACTCAATCATACAATTATATGTCTTTGTTTTATTTTAGACCACAAGTTCTCCTGTGTGGAAACGGTGAAGTACAAGTTCGATTCTGGCACATGGTATGTATAAACTTTTTATTTATGTACATGTATCTCACTCAATCTCTGTTCCTAACACACCTGTTTGTGTACAGACTGCCCCCCCCCCCCACCCCCTCCTCCAGCCATTTTCAGACCTCAGGCCTTTAGCATTGATTACAGCTACTAGGAAACCACAAGTGTGTCATTAAAGCTGTCCAACTTTGCCATCAAGTGCTTACCTGGCTATCTAGTAGCAGAACACCAAATCCTGCTGCTCTCAGACAGGGAAAAGCCTATCACCTTGACAACCCCCTGACATTTAATCATGTGTTACAGTGGTAAGCACTTACTGTGAGTGGCCTCTGTGTCTGCAATCTGTAGACAGTTTGCTCAAACTTAACAAAAGTGTGGTGCTTTTTCTTAAAGCTAAACTAATAAGCAGGGTTTTGAATAAACTGTTTTCTTATAATTCCTCTTTAGTAAGTTTTGTTTATATGTCATTAATGTTTTTTTTACCCTCTTCAGCAGCAAAACGGAGCCGGTGGACAGTGAGACGGTGATCAGAGCGCGGGGACTTCCATGGCAGTCTTCAGACCAAGACATCGCTCGCTTCTTTAAAGGCCTCAGCATTGCCAAGTATGTTGGACTTGATAGACACAATTCCTTAAGCCACCTTAATCAAATCATCTTTATTAAAACTTCTACAGGAAAACATTTAAAGTGATTTATAGAGCTTTCAAAGTATTAGGGTGCATTTGATTTCACTGCTCTGGCATTTTCAGTGTTTTCAAGGTTGTATAAAATGCTTATTTTAATGTCCAATGGAGCTTTCCAAGATGAATGTAAAATGCTTATGTCATGTGTTTAAAGACACTTATCAGTGTTGTACAGTAGGCCAAAATAGTTGTAAGAAAATCCATGAAACCTCAAGGCATGGCTGTAAAATATTAAAAAGATTAACTTGAATATAACAAAAGTACGGAAATATTAGGATTGGAGCTGCTTTAGGCTTTAATTAGCAACGCCTTGATCTGCCACTGTTCTTGGGCAAATATATTACGTATATTTATAGCTCATTTCATTTGTTCTATGACTTTGTAGCAAGACCTGTGCCGGAATGAGACATCACTTTAAAAGCTTAAAGGAGCCTTCCTGGAGTTTTTCTTGACCAAATGATCGGTGTTCATGTTTGTCTCTTTGCACGTGTGTTTCAGGGGTGGCGTGGCCCTGTGTCTGAACGCTCAAGGCAGGAGGAACGGTGAGGCCTTAGTTCGTTTCATCAACTCGGAACACCGGGACCTGGCTCTCGAACGTCACAAGCACCACATGGGCAGCCGCTACATTGAGGTTATTCTCTCTCTTTTCTTTTCATTCTTTGCTAAATCACTTTTAAGTGTTGCTCTTTTGTGTGAATCTCTGAAATGTCTTCTAAACTAAATGATTAATAAATAAAGTGCTTCAATGCCTAAATCTAGTTTTCCTCTTGTCGACTCAGGTGTACAAGGCCACAGGAGAGGAATTCCTCAAGATCGCAGGAGGTAAGATTTCAGATCTGTTTTCCCTCTCTTCTCCTCTCCATGTTTGTATGAGCACTCATACTGAAAGGCTTTCTGTTTTAGTGAGGTAGACTTTTATTTCAAGGCTTCCCGCATCTTTGAGGAAAAACAAAAACACATCTGTAAAAAGGGCAGCTCTTTAGTGACCGTTAAAAACAGGGCATCTCATTTGCGCTCCGGCTCTCTCTCCTATTACCTGTGACTTTGCCTCATCCCAGTGACTCTCCTGCAGCTTATCTGGTACTAATGAAAGACGCTTTGTGAGGAGCTTCCCCCCTCTGCCCCCCCCATCCTCACCTCCTCATCCCCACCTAAGGCCCGTTGGAGAGAAATGTCCCTCTCGGCTAACAGCGGCTCACCTGTTCAATGCAGCCTCGAGCGACACTCCCCCGAGGGGGAGACGGCTGCCGGCCGGGGAAAGGACCGGCTCAGTGCTGACACAAAGGGGGTGTGAAGAGACAAAGGCAGGGTCCGGGGTCTCTGGACCGCAGAGCAGCAGCCTCCAGTAACACAGGACAGAGATAACACACAAAGGAACAGTCACAGAGCAGATAACTTACAGTGGCTGCCGGTCCCACTGTGGACTTTACTCAAATTAGTTAAGATCAGCACATTGGACTCCAAGCAAACACTGTAGGTCCAGCAGACAAGATACAAGTGCAGTTATCAATAGAAGTGAAAGCAGTTCACTATAACCGTGTAAATACATGTGTAATCCAAAACCTAGTGATCATGCACCGACATCTTTGTGTAGGAAAATGTTATATTGTACCATAAAGTGCAATCAACAAATATGGGCTTGGCATCTCCTGGCTAGTAGTAGCATGAAGAGGGAGAATAACAATACATGTGGTTCCACTAATTAGAAGGTTAGTGGTAATAACCCTGGCCCCTGCAGTACATGTCAACAATATCCGTGCAGCAAGATACTAAAGCCCAAATCGATTTCCATATGAGTGTACTTAAAATGTATCGCTTGTGATTAGCAAGTAGCACCTTGTAAGGTAGCCTCGGATCCCAGTGAGTGAATTGGTTGACTAAGACTAAAACACTGCTATACAAACGCAGTTCATTAACCATGTGTTGTCTAAAGAGTGTTACTGGGATGGTCGTGTGATGCCTGGTGTTTAAACATTTCTGTTCTCTGACTCCAGGCACGTCTAACGAGGTGGCCCAGTTCCTGTCCAAAGAGAACCAGGTGATAATCCGTATGAGGGGCTTGCCCTTCACCGCCACATCCCAGGAAGTGCTGTCCTTCCTCGGCCCTGAGAGCCCCGTCACAGACGGTGCGGAGGGTCTGCTCTTTGTCAAGTACCCCGATGGACGGCCCACCGGCGATGCCTTCGTGCTCTTCTCTTGTGAAGAGTATGCCCAGAATGCCCTGAAGAAGCACAAGCAGATCCTGGGGAAGCGCTATATCGAGCTGTTTCGGAGCACTGCAGCGGAGGTGCAACAGGTAAATGATTTTATATATGAGGGGTTGTGGAAAGATTTGTACATTTTGTCAGACTTTTAAGAATACTGCTAGGGAAATGTGCTCGCACACGACAACAAGGGTTACAAATCCATGTCATGAAGTTCCTCCCTATGCGTGATACCAATGACCGTAGACCGACCACAACAGAACGTTTCTAAATGATGTCATGATCAGTGAGCTAATAGGGTGCCGGAAGTATATTACTAAACAGTGGAGACATCACGTTTGCGCAACGGAAAATAATTGTTTTATTATGTCACAACGTATGTGTATTGTTGTTTTGTTGTTTTGTTTTGTCACCCTGAGAAACTGTGGGAACTTTGACCCTCAGTACAGTTATATTGGCTGGGGAATGTTAATAGAAAGTAGACTATACTTGATTTAACCTTATTTTCATTTTTATATCAGTATAGTTAAGGCCTTTTTGTCTTTGTCTTGTTTTATTTCTTTTTTATTAGGATCCCCATTAGCACGAGCATGAGCATTGGCTATTCTTCCTGGGGTCCTCACACACATAAAACATACATAAACATACATAAAACAAAACAAAAACAAGGCAAGCTTTATACCAGAGTTCCACTGTGGGGAATAGCATTAAATGATTATTAACCGTAATAGATTTAAGGCAGGCAACGAGCAGTAATGACTTTTCAGATTCATCATCCTCATCCTCTTTGCTCTCTAGGTCCTGAACCGCTACATGTCGGCTCCTCTGATCTCCACCCTCCCCCCCTCCCCCATCGTGTCGGTCCCAGTCATGGCCCAGCCGTACCTCCCAGCGGCCAGCAGCAGTCGGGACTGTGTGCGCCTGCGAGGCCTGCCCTACACCGCCGGCATCGAAGATATCCTGGAGTTCATGGGAGAGCACACCGTGGACATCAAACCCCACGGAGTCCACATGGTGCTCAACCAACAGGTCAGACTGCTGGGGGGGTCGGAGACTAAATGTAACTGAAGGTTCACAGTCTTAAAACCTGTTTGAATGTCGCTCGTCTTGTTTTTTTGGTCATGGTCATACATTTTTGTATTGTAGCAAGTATTTAAGCAAAGATAAGATCTCAAGCTGTGACATGTTTTTTTAGAATTGAACTTAATCCTCCAGCCCCAAACTCCACCTACTTTAAGCCAAAGCCACTTTCTTGTAATTTTTGAATTTTTGGGAGAGTTGTTAAAGTTATTCTTGTGTCTTTTATTCATGCTGTCTGTGTCCTCCTTTATCCTCTTCTACAGGGTCGGCCCTCTGGTGACGCTTTCATCCAGATGAGATCACCTGACAAGTCGTTCATGGTGGCCCAGAAGTGCCACAAGAAGACCATGAAGGACCGGTACGTGGAGGTGTTCCAGTGCTCCACGGAGGAGATGAGCATCGTGCTGATGGGAGGAACCCTGAACCGCAGCGGACTCTCCCCCCCGCCCTGCAAGCTTCCCTGTAAGAGACCTCCACCAGTTGAGCCTTATAGCGGTGTTAGGATTGTCTTTTCCTATAATACCGTAAATTCCGGACTATTAAGCGCACCTGAATATAAGCCGCACCCACTGGTCGGTCACCAATTGTGGGTAGCGTGGCTGAGCTTCTCCGGCGTCTCCGGCTCCCCGGAGAAGCCGGAGAAGCCAGCGCCAGCCAATCAAATCCCGTTTCTGAAAATCTGACAGCTCAAGTCCTAGCCAATCAAACCGCGTCTAAGCTGGGAGAGATATCCCGCCGTTCATTTCTATATTTCAAAAACAGATGGAGGAGAAACTAATTATCGCCGTAGCAAATCACCCGGTTTTGTATGACCAGTCCCTATTAACTTACCCGGATACAACCGGAGGAACCAGGCATGGGGGGAGGTGGCAGAGACAGTGGGTGAAACTGGTAGGCTTTCGCCTGTTTGGGGATTTTATATCCAGTATATCCAAGCATAGCTTGCTAGCTATGTTAACACTACGTAAACGGGGCGGGACATTCATGTGATTGGTTGTTGGTTGCGGGGCTCGAATAAAATCCCCAAGCTTCAGACACGCCCAACTCCAAGCTTTTTTTGAAGCTGTAGTGTAAGCCGCGATGTTCAAAGCGTGGGGAAAAAGTAGCGGCTTATAGTCCGGAAAGTACGGTACATAATATGTACTGACACTGATTAATTTAGAAATGCTGCCCGAGCTATTAGGCTGACACCTTTCATGCCTGCATTGTTCCTGTGGACTTATCTGTTATTATTTCCAACTAGTCTTTAGAAATGTTTACAGCTTACTATACACTGCCTATATATACAATACAGCTTTGTCTCTGCTCTCCTTTGAAACACAAATGCCGGTTCAGACTGGACTGAATGCAACTCTGTACTTTGCTCTGTATGGCTCATATCTGTCTATGGGACTGGAGATTAGATTGGATTGGCAGCCATTGAAGGGCATTTTCATTTTAGGTTGATTCAGTTACTTCCTGAGAGATGTCTTTTCCCCCTTCCACCTACTAGAATTAGAGTTATGGTGATTTCTTCTTGCCCTCATTACCGGAAACACTTCACAAAGTCAGCAGTGTTTTGTGTCACTGTGTTGGCACTGAGGGTCACCACAGCAGCCCACAGCCTCACACTGATAATGGCTGTTTGTATGTAAATACAGCCACACTGGCATTTGTGTTTGTTTACATGATAGGTATGACAACCTGAAGGACACAGTAAGCTAAATAAAATACCTGGCTGGGCATACAGTTTTGTTTTTTTCCCGGCATGATTCTGGTCTGATGGCTTTTGCAAAGGAAACATTTCTTAATATTTGTATAAATGTGGCTTCTCTGACCTCAGCTGCCTTCTTGTGACACATGCAGACAGACCAAATGATCGATGTCTGAATGTACATTAGATCTTACAGTACATAATCTGAATTTTAGTCTTACAAAATCATGTGTGGTTTTGGTAACGTTTATGGAACTTATGACACACTTATGATGGCTCAACTGTCTGATTTCATGACTGCTTTGGTTGCTTCCCCTACATCCTCCTCTCTTGGTGATGACATTACTTCTGGCCAAGACACAGATTGTCATTTTAAAAAAACAATAATTAAATCTCTTGTTCACATGTCTTGTCTTATTACACCATCAGTCTAAACCCCAACAATATTCGGTTAACACTTTTATATATTCCAGACTTCTTTAGTAAGAATTGGTACATGTTCTGCCTTCAGTCTGATGTTACGTCTCTCAGACACATGGTGATGTAAGTAACAATAAGAGTATCACTTCACATAGGTCACATGGTTTCGCAGGCTGTTGAAATCCTAATGCAGCGTGTTGTAACCGTTCCCTTACTTCTCCATATATGACAGGACTGTGCATGTACTGCACACAGCATGTGAATGACCGGACCCTCTCTTGTCTGTTTCTGCAGGTCTGTCCCCCCCCACAGCCTACGCCTTCCCCACCCCCCCCTCCATGCTCTCTGAAGCGGCCCTCTACCAGTCCCCCCTGCTGGCTGCTCCCAGACCCCCCCAGAGCATGACACACAGCCCTGCTCACGCTCTGGCCTACTATCCCCCCCAGCCACACATGTACATGAACATGAACATGAACTACACGGCGTACTACCCCAGGTTAGTGTCTCATCAGCTACATCTTCATCGGTTTGTACCTTTTTGTTCTTTCTATCTCCTCCCCATATTTACTGACCAAACTCTCTCTCTCTCTCTCTCTCTCTCTCTCTCTCTCTCTCTCTCTCTCCAGCCCCCCAGTGTCCCCCTCCACAATGAGCTACTTTGCAGCGCCACCTGGATCGATGGCAGCAGCGGTCGCAGCCCAGCCCCACCCTGCAGGCCCCGCCTCCTCCGTGCTGCCGCAGCCTGGAGCCCTGATGAGGATGCAGGGCCTGCCCTACAACACCGGGGTCAAGGACATCCTCAGCTTCTTCCAGGGATACCAGGTCAGCACATGTTGCAGATAAATAACCACAGATATAAAAGTGTACAGGGATGTGAATACAACCCAAAGATGACCAGTGTGTAAAAAAAACAGATATTGTGCTCTATTTGTGAAATTATGAAACCTTTTGGATTAAAACGGCACCTTATTTGAAGCAGGCCCATTGCAATTAGTTTAAACCATTAACAGCAGCCCCTTGATAATGAAAGTACATCT
>CALSBZ010043654.1:385839-408833 GCA_943591055.1 Gobionotothen gibberifrons | reverse complement strand
ATTTTTTCTGAAGCTTTCTGCAGATATAGTGGAATCTTCATAATGCTGCTTCCTAGCTGTGTGTGGGACCTTTCCTCATCACTACACCGCTCCCACGTTTTATTTTGTGTTGCCATAAGTTAGTCTCTCTCCGTTGGTGCGCTGGGCTAATGCTAATACTAATAATGCTAATGCGAGCAAATAAAATGGCGGCTTCACAAAACTTTTTGGGAGTTTTACGGGGCGTGGTTTGCAATCCGCCCAGCCAATCAGAAATGGGAACCTTTTTCTCTAGCAGGGACTGAAAAGAGGGTGGAAAGGTTTTCAAGAACTATATCGGAACTATACTGGGAAAAGTACTCCGGTGTGAAAGCGCCTATTGTAGCTTCCTAAATAAGGCGAGTGTGAAACTATGGATAATTAATGCGACATGAAATATCTCACAGAAAATCCTTACCATGATAACAAATCACCACACACACCATTAAACACATGTCACGCTAGCCTTATGATACATTTCCAGCCCTAATCGGAAGGAATGCCCGATCTACCCACCGAGGCTCTGAGCTCCTGACCCGCATGTCGACCCGCCGCTTCCCAATCTGCCTCCTCCCTGACGTCTGTCCTGTGGGCCTGATAGGAGTGCTGAGTCCTGACACTTAAATAATAATACATATCAGGAGATATTAGGAACATTTAACCACTGTGTGGGTAATTGTTAAGTACTTGAAGGAAGTGACTACAGGTTAAAACAATTGTCACGATTTAAAGAATGTAGATATGATAGTTGATATATCATTTTACAGCTTAGACTTGTGGCTGCACCGACTCCTGCTGATAATTTGCATGCTTGTAAAAGATGACACCCGCTCCAAGCAGGAAGTTTGGTGTTGCAATAAGTCATTTGAGGATCATTTATTGTCATTGAGCAACACAGAAAATGCAGTTACAACCTGGTGGATTGATGCCACAATCGACAATTGAGACCTTCACAAACGATTGTGCTATAAATAACTGGTAAATGAACAGTATTTTTGTTACTGAACAGAACATTAAGACAAACATTAAGATGCTTTCTTTTAATTCTGCCTCTGCCTACATACATATAAGTGTCAGTCGGTCTTGATTCAGCACTCCTACACTGATCCTCGTCATGCAAATTGTTTTCCTAAACATTGCCTAAACTCTTCCTCGACTCTTTCCAGTGAACGTCCTGAACGCAGCGCCTCCCTCTCTCCTGCTCTCACATGTTACTCTCCAACTCATTTCATCAGTGTGTTGTTTCGAATCTGCATGTCTTAAGAATGTCTCTCCTTTTGCATTATAATTGATTTTGATGTTGATGCATGTAAACTAAGGGTAGTTCCTGTGTGGCACCCCCCCCCCACCTGCCGCTGGGTTTCAGCTGCTCTGGGAACAGCATGTCCTCTGCTTCTGCTCTTTAAGCTCTGCCCATTAATCCTTTTTTTTTCTACCTAACTGGACCGGTTTGATGAGCTGATCTTCTCCAATGTTCCTCCTCGGCTTTGTGGGCTCCCCCTGGTGTTTTCACAGTGGCGCTGCATCAAAAATACTTAATGTGTCTCCTCTTTATAACTGCAGCTCCAGCCCGACGCCGTGCTCATCTTGTACAACTACAGCGGGCAGTGCAGCGGCGAGGCGTTGATCACCTTCCACAGCGAGGAGGTGGCCAGGCGGGCCGTCAGCGAGCGCGCCAACAGCCCCTTCTACGGCCAGCCGGTCCGCATGCTCCTGATCCACTGACCTGCTCTCCATCTCTCTCCTCCTGTAATTGAACCCCCCATTGAAGAGCACTCATCTGCCAATTGCTTTACATGTAGCAGCAACTTTTTAATTTGATCCCAGTGCCACTAAAAAACAATATTAAAAAAAAAGCCCTCCCTTTTCCCCGATCTGTCATACTGACACCGCCTGCCCTGACACCGCCTGCCCTGACACTCCTGAAGCAGCGGCTGGAGTTAGAGTATCCACTGGTGACGCCTCATGTTGGGCTTATGACTCTGTGGATGTTACACACATTAGTATTGAGCCTACTGTAATAGCTGGTTGTGGAGACTAGAAGGTGAGGAGCCTGGACAAATATGCATGTATATTTAAATGCTCTTTATATGCCCCTCCCCATATGACTGTACAGATGTTCATCCTGAAATGCTTGAGGCTTTACAAACCACTTCTGCACACCATATTTTCTGTATAGTTCTTATTTTTTCCCTATTAACCACTACAATGATTTTCAGAGTTTATGATTCTGCGTGTTAGCTCGATGCTAACACAGATGTGTGCATGCACACTGTTTATTGAGTTGATGACCTCCAGCAGTGTAGTGGTGCCATTAAAATGAGAAAAAGAGAGAAGCCATGAAGACTACTGAAGCAACAGTGAATATCAAACTGTACTGCTCACTGGATAATTTATGACTAACCTTGGCTGCAGTGACGATTGGTTAAAACGACTACTTTTCTGTTAAAAAGCATTTATGAGTTTGTCAACCCATTGAGACTTTTACAAGCACTACAGATTTATTTTCTCTAATGTAAGAGTTAAGTGACCGAGCGTCTTAAACTGAGTGGAACGACAAATTAATTCCATTTTTATTAACTTCACTTCCTTACATTTTGATATACGACCAGAGGCGTATCTCGAAGCCTTTTATAATGATCGACCTCAGCTACTAGATCTCTTCTGTTTTGGTTTCCAACGATCAGTCTGAAGCTGCTTTAATTCCTGCTTCTGACAGAGTACTGTGTAAAAGCTGCAGGAGTTGTTCTGTGACAGGCCTGCCGACAGCTGTCTGAGTTTATCCCCTCCCACTTTTTACCATGCCTACATTACCCAGAGTGCAATACTGGCCAAAACGAGGCTAGGTCAACCTCTGGTGGCAGAGGAGAAATGTATTTCTTTTGTTGCAAGTTTGACACTTGAGTTTATATCTGTGTATAAGTCAATACAATAAATAATGTTAAAATCTATTCATGTTTCATGTGGTCTCATTTTAAGAGATGCGATCATAAGGTCCTAATAAAACCAATAAGTAATATTGCCAAACAAATAATATATATGATCCTTTTAAATGTGATGTGGAAAAGCCTCCCGCCCGACCTGAAGTCACCGGGTGAGGACAGGATAAACGTCTTTGTGTCATGTGTTTATAAAGATGCAACAACTCCTATATATTTATTTTTGATTGCTCTGCTTTATGCTATTATAATCGTTTTAATGAATGTGCCACATCTGGGGTTTTAAATGTTACACATATTACATGTAATTTATACATTTAACCCTGCATTGCTTGATACGTCAACTTGTTATACTAACTTGCCTCGACACATGCTGCAGTTACGCTTTATGAAAGATAGTTTGCAGCTGTCTTTGTTCTATCATCTCTGTAGTTTGTGTTAAACTTTTAAAGGTCACCTATCATGCAATTTGTAGGCAATAGAATAGGTCTCAGATATATAAAGATATATAAAAAAACATGTCTATGAAGTGTTTTGCTCAAAATACCAAACAGATCACCCATTCTAGCCATGCCTCATACCCCTCTATTTCACTTCCTGTTTCAAAAGTGCTGATTTTGGGTATCAAGCTTTAAAAAAAAGAAAGAAGGAAATTGATAAAAGGAGGGGGCTGAGCTCATGCGGGAGATTCTACCGGCAGATACTGCGGTGATGAAACGCCATATCAAGGATTATCATGGATTATTTCTGAACAGTATGGAGCTCAAAGGCTTTCTCTCGTCGGTTATACCACATGGTGAGTTCCTTTTTATTTCCTGCTTCTTCACACACATGCTCTGTGCAGTACAGGTTAGCTCTGAGTGTTAGCGATGCTAATGTTACCATGCACCGACCATATTACGTCCAAAACAGACGGGCATTGTTTCTGATAGCAACGTTTCTGATAGGGCCGTGGGTGTAAAGCCAGCCTACATTTCCAATATTACGTCATATCCAGTGGCGACTGGTCATTAGGGGCACAGCCCTACCTAGTGTCAGCAGAAAGTATTAAAAATAACTCCATGTGAGGTCGGCCCAGACCCTGTTTTAAAAAAAAAAAAAAACTCTAAAAACTCACTTCTTCTCTCTGGCCTTCTAGCCAGAGCGGAGCACGACTCCTGACATTGCCTTGTGTGTTATTTTATATTTGTGGTGTTGTATTTGTTGTAAAGTGTTGTTATTGTAAAGCACTTTTATTGTATGTACAGCACTTTGGCTCGACCAAAAATCGTTTTAAAAATGTGCTTTATAAATAAAACCTGATTTGATTTGATTTGATTTAGTGTTGGTGGCAAACAAATAATGACCATAGGGGCATAGAGCTACCATCCCCACCATACGTCATCTCACATAATTCAGAGCTGATTGGCTGTAAGCACGTGTGCCGCGAAAAGTGTAGTGTGTGAAGAGGAGACGAGAGAGAGCAGCGGAAACCCATAAGTAATCTGCGCACGGGTTCCCTCGACAAAAGCAATGAGATTTCTCCATAGGATTTTAGAAAATAGCTCGAAATAAGAACTGTGGGAAACGGTTAGATACATGCACGTTTTGTTCAGCCGGATAATATCCACATGTCTACCCTACTTTTATAATTTTCTAATCATAAATCTATCGATCATAAATCTATCGATTAGATTTAAGATTTGACTTTTGAAACTACAAGAAGATAAGGAGGACTTTTAGAAAAAAGTAATAGAGATTTTTGTCCAGAGGGATAGCATGGACTTCATCTTCAAGTCAAGGTAAGACCACCATTTTATTGGAAATGGGATCTTACTAAGAGAGAACAATCCAATATTTAAATGATAAAATGACATTTTTTAACTGTAGGCCTATGTTTAAAATTAATCGAAGCATCAGACTAAAATAATAGAATATTTTGATTTAGGTCAAAATATAATATTTGTAAACCTGAAGAGTCAGTGCCAGTGCCTCACCATCCATGAACCTCACTGCATGTCACTGCAGAAGTTTATAAATAAACATCTACGTTTTTTGTGCCCCACCACTTTTGTACCTATAGAAACGCCTCTGGTCATATCGGACGCAAATCTGGATCAGCTCCGTTGTACCCCCGAGTTCCCTGACACACCGGGGACACATCTTTATGTATAAAAGACATAAAAAAGTGCATTTTGCATGATGGGTCGCTTGCAGTATGCAGAGTCTGAAGAAAACGGCTGCTTTCATTTGTAATACATGCAGAAAAAAGGAGACACAAAGACATAGATGAATTTTCAGTTTTATTGATATACACTACTTTAGAGCCTACAGTATGATGCAAGGTATTCCCTTTGAATAATTTCAAAAAGCACTGCAGTCTTAAAAATTACAAAAAATGTAACATACAAAATATACAAGAAATGACAATACAAGGCTCGGTAAACATCAGCTAAACCTGTATTTCCCTTTTATTTTACAAAACATATATATAAGTACACACAAGTATATGCACATGTATGTGTATATATATATATACACATACATGTGTTTATATAAACATGTGTGTATATATGAAATGTGTATATATATATAGATATATACTATATATTCATATATAGCATATATATATTCAACACTCACATGTCCCCAACCTTTTAGGAATGACATCCATTTGAAAGTATCAAAAATCGAGTGGTGCAGTCTCTGTCTGACGGGAACAAGTAGTCCGCTCTTTGGTTGAGACAAGAGGACAGAGTTTACTGTCCATGCTGGTTTTCTATTCCTTTTTTTTGACTCGGGTCTTTCAAGCTGCAGAACCAGCTTTATATGCAACAACAAAATAAAATAAGCCATCTCCCTCCTCCCAGCCAACCCTCAAAGTCCACCCTGTGCCCCAAAACACAAAACAAAGGGAATAAAACGAGTTACCGACTTGTGTCTTAGTCGTGGAGAAAAAGAAAAACTCAAACAGAACACAAACGGGAGTTAAGGCATCCTAATAGTTTACACCGTGACATGATTCTCCCTCTCTGAATGCTTTCCCTTTTCTTTCCGCTCTGAATAAGCAGCTAGTTTATAATCTCATGCTTCATGTCATGTCTTGCTGCTGTTGTCGTTTGCATAGCCTAAATACACGTGTGCTTCTTAAAGCTCTTCTGTACAGCATATTTGGTAGAAACACACCTGACCCCATTAAGATGCTCGCACTGCGTCCTTAACAAGGCAGATTGGCTCCAGGATGCTAACAGAATAAATCAAGCGTCTACAACAAGTCTACTTCTATAGGCAACAAGGTTTGTTTTTGTATTTTTTTGTATTTTTTTCTCCTCATTTTAAAAAGGCATTAGGCAGAATTTTAATGCATAGCAAAATCATTTTCACCTGGAAAGTGACTTGAAAACGTCATAAGCAACACTCCTCCGCTCTCACATGCAGGAGCATCATTGTCAAGCTTAAGGCAAGAAAAAAGATCCACTCCTGAAGACCCTCTCAGGACCCTCTCAGGACCCCGTTATTGCTGCCGTACAGGCACTGCATATCTGTGAGAATAGGAAATATGAAAACGTAATGAGTTTGATTGTGAACAGGAAGTGCATCCAGATGTTGTTCTCTAGACTTTGGGATTGTTTTTTTAATTGTTCATTAAAAGGAGGGGGAACAATACATGAATGCAATATATAAACATCGTTATGTATAAAATACTATTCAAATCAGATCATTTCCCATCCAAAGTATGGTGGCGTTTAGGAATTTGAAGGCACACAAAGGGCCCCTGGGAGCTGTGGGGAGCTATTGCATGAAGAGAGATGTCATTATTAAAAACACTTCTGTGTAACGTGGAAATATCGGCCCCTTCAAATAAATGTGAATGACAATCAGAGAACTCATCCCTCATTAGTATTCGTGAAACCATGTTTTTTTTGTACACAATATTACAGTCACACTCAAAGCCAGCTGTGCAACACATGACAAGTCGTGACTTTAGAACCATTCGAAGCTGCTAAGTGTTAATAAGGCATTTGTTCAACTTGAAGAAGACGGTAGAGGAGAGGGAGGGAGTAAATGATGAAGAAGAGGGGGTTCATGTACAGATATCTACACGGCTGCAGGGGGGGGGCTACAGTAGTGGAATGTTGCAGGTTGCAGATCCCAGATCAGATCCTCCGGGCCCTGCACTCCAGACCTGAATGGGTTTATCAGCGTTGCATCACTGAGCCAAAAACTGGTGCCAAACAAATGCAAGCAGATGTTTGATTTGAATCAAGGAATCCAAATGTGTGTTTGTTTAAACAGTTTTCTCCAACTGTGATTAGTTTTGCCACACTTAACTGATTTGTATTGTTGTTTATAATTGTGTTTGCCTTTCTTACTGAACTAAAAACAACCTCTAGAAACGATTTGTATCCCAGCTCTGGCTTTCTGTGAGACCACGTTGCACTCCTGAGTTTCTGTTAATCTAAGATGTCTTCTTCGTCCAAGAAGGGCGGCGCTGGTGAGGGACACACACACACACACACACACACCGTGGTGTTGTCTCCACTACAGACAGTTATTCAAAGGGCAAGCTCCAGTCGTAGAGATCTGACGGTTGGGGTAGACGCGGGTCATCGCTGTGACTCCACATGTTCACCTTCTCTGTCTTCTGAGTGGAGTTGAGAGTTCTGTTTCTACATCTCTAAATAAGAGAAGTGGATTTGAAATGAAATCAGAGGAGACGTATGAGCGTGTCTGCGTGTCTAACAGGTCCATGAGGCTCCAACAGAATCACCACACTCTGTTTCGGAACACAGTCTTTCTTATGTCTTCCTGCCATCGCACACAGCACCTGGACCTGGTCCGTGTCGCAGGGGGGGGTTCCCTGAGGTCCTGGAGGGGGCGGGGCTATGACTGGTTGTGAGCTGACGGAGGACCGTGGGTGCTGGGGGACTGGGACATGTCTCTGCCGATGATTTCATTCACTGTGAAGAGAAAATACAAACATAAGTTGTTACGTTGGAGCTCATTCTATGATATTTTGTCTAGATTTGAAGATAGATACTTTGTAAAGGGCGTTCAATGCTGAAGCACCGAAGCTTGATTCACTCCAGTGAAGTGCACTGGTTCATGGAATTGCTTTGAAGCTTGTGTCGTTGTGAAGAATAGGAAGCTCAGGACATCTCTCTAACCTCACTGCTAGGTTTCACACATGGCAAAAATAATTAGGAAATATCAATGTGAAACAGAGAGGAGCAAAGAACCTGTCTCAAGTCTTATTGAAAAGTGAATTGTTTATTGTCTAACAGGTTAACTGTGTCATATGTCAATAACATGTATGTGATAAATGATGAGTAACTTTCCTTTGTTGTGTTGCTGCCAGTGTTGTTTTTTTTACTTTTATTTTATTTATCTTCTGCATATTGGTTGTTTGTTTTGTTGTATTTTAAAACCACTCTTTAAAATCAAATATATAAAAATAAATATAAGGAACAAATCTATGAAATAAGGCAATACAAGTCATATGCAGATGAAAACCCATATCCAATCGAAATTGAATTGATAAAGACTGAAATTATAACTATCAATGAGGAGTTTCATGAAACGCTGGTATTACTTTTGGAAACTGTGCATGTTGAATGTGCCTTTACAGAAAAACACAAAGAAATCCCTCAAGCTTCATAACTTTAACTTCCATCACTTATACAACATAGAGCTCTATGTCTCTGTCCAGCAGAGGGCGGTGTTGTCCCACGCTCAGTTCCTCCCAAGACTGAAAGCTCAAACTCAACCAGCTGAAAGCTCAAAGTGGAAAAACTCAAATAACTGGCAGACCCGAAGGTCACCAAGTCACAGCTCTGACGTGCGCTAGAACCACCGCTCACATAGCAGATGAGAGAAACTATTCCATTCACTCAAAGACATGCTAGCAGTAAGCAGCACATGGACCGTCTGTCGTTACTTCAGCAGAGCTTTAATGGAGCTCCGGTACATTTCCTCAGGCCTGTTCATGGTTTGTAAGCATGTCGAAAGGGCCGTGGGAAACCGATCCATTGTTAAAAAACACGTTGAGGCACAGCGAGGTTAATTACTCCATCGACTCAGCTACAGCCTGATTTTAAATAACTAACACATTACTCTCGTTGTCCAATCACACGCGCTGCCGCCTGTTTTTCAGCCAACCAGCGCGTGTGGTTCTTCTTTTACATCTGCTGCCTCCATTCAGTATTCACACCGAGACCACCAGAGACCCAGCGGGGCGCCAGTTAAAAGAGCAGCCGTGAAGTGAATCAACTCCAAACACTTGGTGAGGACTGAGGAGGACACAGGCAGAGGGAAGACTGGTTCAAACTCTTCTGCCTTTCTCCCGCGGCTTAAGGGTTCATGTGGTTTATAAAAAGGTGAGGTTGACAGGTCAGAGGTAGGCTGGGTGAACTGGTTTTGGGAGGGTGCAGCGGGGACCTCTGGCCCAGTGTGGCACTGGGAGAGTTTACCTGTCTGAACACGACAACTCCACCTACTTACGTCCACCTGTGAAGCTCTACTGTAAACTCACACATTCCCCTTGCCATAATACACGCGTGTTACCGTAAATCACTTTAAAAAGAAGGGGGAAGGGGTGACTCAGTCGATGAGGAGAAAATGAACCCGACCGAGTGCTTCATTAGAGAAAAGAAACTGTATTTAAATGTGATGACACACACAGGGACATTAAATCTAAATCAAATGTGCTCGCAAAGCAATTTAACTTTCATTAAATAATAATCTTCACATTTCTGGTGTTACAACACTTCATTTCCTCCAGCTACAAAGTGCTTTTTTCTTGTGTATCAACTACATATATTTACATTAAACATATTAACATTCTTCTCCAGTGTGTGTCAGAGAGTTGGGGTTTACATTGTGTTGTTTTATTTGTGTTTTCGGCTGCCTGCTTGTTGTCTGGCCACCATCACTGTCATCATCCTGTTAGCGTGGGAGGCTCTTCCTTTCCCATGTCAACCATGTTCACACACACAGCATCACACACACCATCACACACACCATCACACACACAGCAACACCACCACGCATGAGGCTACACTGACACTATCAAAGCAAACATCTACCTCTGTGTGTAAAACACTGAGGGACAATATACTACAAGTGGGCCGCTTCATCGATTCTTTCCCTTAATTACGGATCGCTGTAATAAAACCGTGATGGAGGAGAACTGATCTCCTTTAAAGGCTGCGACCTTACAAAATACAAACGGTGCAACTGTGTTGAAATAAAAGCTTCATAAAGACCATCAGAGAGAAGCTGTATCCAAAAAGTAAAAAGACTAGTGCAGCAACTTCTTTGGTCCAAACTTCACATCAATGTAGTGAAATGTATGTCGGTATGTTTCAGATTTTACTCCTATATCATTTTTCCCACTTATGTATAGTGATAAAAAGTACTCTATACTTAAGTAAAAGTAGAGATACTGCTCTGTAGAATTACTCTTAAATACAAGATTTCCCTTAAGTAAAAGTACAACAGCATTCACAGCCAAATGTATTTATTAAAGTGAAAGTACATGTTGGGCAGAATGGCCCCTGTTAGAGTTATATCCTAATATGGTATTATTGGAACATTATTATTGATGCTTTGACACAAAACAGCATCTTATTGTTATAGCTGGAGCACATTTTAACGTCTCTATGTACGGGTTGTATAGTTTAACATGTGCAAAAGTTTGATATTTGTACATGTATAGTACGTTTTGTTTGTAAAATAATTCTCAAATCTATGTAGAGCAGTCACAAGTTGTACAAATTGTACAAGTTAGTACGTACTTGAAGTAAGTGACGCACATTAGTGAATGTATTTCCGCCACTGCTTGTGCCTGAAATGCATTTGCACTAAAAACGGACCATGGTCTGTATTGATTCTATGACTGGGTCTTAACAGTGATTTGAGGGCCTGCGCTCACATCTGAAATGTTTTGTGGTTAACTCTTTAACTTTGTAGATTCATCAATCTGCTCCAACACCACAAAACATATGAGAAACACAGAGCGAAGTGCGAGAGACCGACATTAAGTGGGCGTCTGCAAAAACACATGACTTTCCACTGTTCTGTTTAGATCGTTGCACGGGCCAACATTAACCCGTCTACTTATAAATAACACAGGAGACACAGGGGGCATACACCAAAGTGCAACGTCGCATTCATCCGTCTCATTTGAGCAGTATTTATCGTTAAAAAATATGTGCTGAACTCACGCGATCTTTGTTAGGTTTCACTCTCGATATTACAGCCGAGAAAAGAAAATCTGAACTCACGTGGAATTGAACTTCTGTCCCTGTTAAAAACTACAATGGGAATAGTACCTAAGTCTCTCCAGACAGAAATAGTTCAAACAGTTGAGAAATAAAGCACAGAGTTGTCCCACCTCAGTGAGCGATGACCTATGCGTCAGATACAGTTGAATTCAAGCTGGAGCTCCACACGTCGATGATCGAGAAGTGAAAGAGCGGTGTGAGTGGAGTCGGGCCTACGAAGACTTTCATATGCTGATAGTGTTTCTCAGAATTACTGGTATTCGTCATGACAGAGCAGCAGAACGAGGTGATTCAGCACTGACTGTCAGCCGGAGGGAGATCCTCTGCAGATGACTGGGAGGAGGGGGGGTCCCTGATCAGAATATACATGCCCAATACTACTACGACGACTCTCAGATGGGCTTACATCAGGAGATTCTTCCCCCTGCGTGCTCATGGCTTTCATTGCTCATGTGTGTATGAGTGCATTTGGTGGAGGTTTAAGGATTTGTTTTCTTATTAAAAGGCCACTCCTATACACCATGATTTTAAAAGGGCTTCTTTTATTGGCGCTGCTACTTGTACTGTCATTTCAATGTTTGTATTGTAATGTTTTATCATGAATGTTGTGTCTTAAATCTATGCAATCAGGGCTAGATATAGTCATTTGTTGAATTCAACGTTATTGTTCATTGGCAGTCGGCATCAGTTAAAGTCAGGAAGAAGCAAGGGGGTTTAAATAATATAAACAAATATTTACACCACAAAGACAATTAAAAAACAAATTGTGGCCGCTATGTCAGACTTTAACAATTGTTCGCAGCTTTTAAAAATAAATTGTTGCTACAGAACACTGAAAAAACTGAAAAAATGTACTTTCATGAAATGTATTAAGTCAACAAATATCACATAACTGTATTAGGTTAGTTGAAAGCAATAATATTAAATCTGCTGACATAATACATTTAATTAAAGTCCACGTTTCAGTTTTTCCAGTGAAACAGATGCAGTCATATCTATATATACTTGACACATTGTTTACATTGATTTCCTTTCACTAAAGTGAAACGTCGAGCAGACCGCCGTGATTAGGGAATCGTACGTCTCCGTTTCTAAAGTGCACGTCAAAGGAGGGATATTAAAAAGATTTCCATAATGCAAAACAGAAGTGAAATAGGCAGATGGCCGTTCACTGCGATAAACATGTCTACTGTCGAAATGGAAAATGGGCACTTATCATAACCCTCTATGACACACTGAAAAAAGTTCCCTGACCCAGGCTTAGAAAACATTACTCTGGCAGAGCGGCTTAAGAAAAGAACTGAGACACGGACTGATTCTGGAGTCCAGCAAATGAAGACAACATGTCACAATGGAAACATTTGTGCAGAGGGAACAAAACGAGGAAAGACTTGGTTTGCCTGCAAGAGGGAATATCAAAGCTCAGTTTCCACTCGCTCTGCGACGACATGCTCACGTCTGCACGGAGCCTCAGGTAGAGAGAGAGCGTAAAGTCACTGAGCGATCACACACACACATCGGAAAATAGATGGTCAGTTGATGGAATTGACATTGAAATCTTCCAGGATGGCTAAGAGAGAAGCTTTATTCTGGTTTAGTCATTTCGCTTTGTGATCTGTTTTTATTTGAATGTCACTTTTGGAGTCGCTAAGTGACTGAGTGGGTGAGGCTCTTTCAAAAGTCAGCTTTTCAAAGTCTTTCATTTCAGTGAATCATCGCTGGATTTCCCATTTGATCTGACGTTAAGTGATTCACAAGACTAGATGGGGGACTCTGAATAGTGGCTCCCCCCTCAGTACATGACCACGAGACTTCAGGAAGGAAACCACTGGAGCCCAAATGTCCGCCTGGGGGGATCGGTAGAGCTCATTACAATGGATACTAGGGATGTAACGATATATCAAATATCGCGGTAAATAAAAGCCTCAATACCGTCGTGAGACTGACAAAATCTACCGCGATTAAAAAAAAAATTAATAATATATATTTTTTTAAACCTTTATTTAACCAGATGGACCCATTGAGATCATCGATCTCTTTTTCAAGGGAGACCTGTCCAACATGGCAGCAAGTAGGTTACAACATGAACATTAAAGAACAGATAACACAAAAGGACATCATATTTACAGGGCTACATGTACATACCTAGAGACATTGACAAGTACCAACAGTATATTTATATCTCAAAGTCAAATGTAATACCTTTTAAGACCTTTTTTCAGACCCGTTGCATACATTTTAAGACCTCATCGCCACTTGGAGTTTTAACCGGTTACCTTGGCGACACACTTTACCTCACATTTACTACATACAGTATTGATTGTCCTTCCTCCTTATCTTCCAACCATTTGGACGCAGACTTGCATTTCCCTGCTGTAACGATGTTGTTTAACAACCGGCGTAAACGGACCTTCGCGCGCTATCAAGCAGTGAGCGTGCGATGTCCTGTTCAGATGACGTCAAATCCAACGGGATGCCGTAAATAAACTACACAGAATCACACTACACACCTACGCAATGATTACATTCAGGCACACTGTAGAATACAACCTCTTTGGACCATTTATATACTTATTGAAAACAAGCTACAAAATGTAATACCTTGGAAAATGCCGAAAATAGCCTTAATTTTCGCTAAATTGATTTATCAACGTTTAATACTTTTTAAGACCCTGTGGACCCCCTGAGAGAGCATGGCGCTGATGGATCTCTGGGGTCTGAATCAAAGTAAAGCTCTTCCTACAATTGAATAGGTGGTGGTTGCTAAAACACTTTATATAGTAGACTTATTATTCCACTTAAGCAGACCGTCTTGGTAAATGTTTCCGGTTCCATTCGATTATTCTATTAAAATTGTGAAAATGCCTGTTTCGAAAAAGCAATTTTTTTAATCAGCCAAAGCTTCAAATCTTTCCTTTAAATTGTATAATGCCTTCATTTGTTAATCTTTTAGTTTGAGTTAATAATATGTGTAAGGGTTGTAGGATCCGTGTATGGCTTTTACACACTTGTCTCCTTGTTACCTTTTCTGTGAGTTTCTGTTCTTCTTCTTTTATGTATCCTCACTTTTTAAAAACTCAGATGCTTTGATAGATATAGACGCATTCCCCCCTGTACTTTAATAGGGGGAGTCAAATTGTCTTCTCAACACTGTCAAGTCCTCACTTGTGCACCAACGAAACATTTGGTAACCAGCATTTATTTTCCAGTCAACAACTTAATGCTTGGCTGACAAATCAAGGAAGAGCAGACAAGAACGCATCAAACTGAATCATAGCTAAATCCTGATTGAATAGCGCGCTGATCTATTTCATATTTATTTAAAGAGATAATATGTTGCTCTCATCTCCACTGAGGGGTTTCCATGCCCCCCCCCCTCTCCTCCTCCTCGCTCCAGACTCTGCCAGGACCTTTGCAATACACGCTCTAAGACCTTAATTGTACGGAAAGATGACACAGAAAGGCCCTTTCCACTTGTTTCAGAGGAAAAGACCAGCAAATGGTTGCCATTGTTTTTAACGAGCAGCAGCAGCAGCATTTCATGGAAACCATTTTTCCTTCCACTGTTTTTTTTGTCATGCCATCGAATCAAGAGCTCTGTGTTGTTACTGTTATGGTTGGTTAATGGCCGCATGACGCCTGTGACTGAAATGGTACCATAAACACAGGTCCATGAGCAAAAATAATACATGTTTGTTCAATAAAAAGAATCACAGTTAAATGAACTACAGATGTTTTCATTACTTCCTGGTTGTGTACGCATGAATATAAAAAATATCAGAAGTTGGTGATTATCGGAAAACGTTTTTTTCTGAATATCTTTAGTGACGTTGTGAATTCAGAGTAGCCAAACATTCATTGCTTTTGAATGAAGGTGGCTCTGTCTTCCACTGAAGGGTCGTTGATGATGGTGGTGGATATTAAATGTAAACATTTGAGGTATCTTTAAAGTACAAAAAACTAAAATGGGTCATAGTCTTCCAGATGAATAATGTGAACCAAAATCCTTTACAGACCTAGCCAAAAACCAAAGACAACTTCCAAATAAAATGTCATGTTTGATTTCATTTGGGATACATCTCGAGTCATATTTCTCGCCGCCTGTCAAAGGAAAATCCAAAATTCCCTGGCGTTTCCTCCCCGGTCCGGTCGGCCAATTCCTGAAAACTTTAACCAAATCTTTCTTGGATTGTGAAATGTTGGCCTCGTCACAACTCTCTTGCTTTATTCATTAAGGGCTCTCTGCCATGTTGCAACATTCCGGGAGCTCCGTGAAGTTGTGTCGGGAGAGCAGCTCTCCATGCATTGAAGGAGACTTAAAAAAGGACTTATATTGTTTGATAGTAAAGCATATTATACCTGCCAATTTACAAAAATAAGTCTTCACTCGGAAGCTAGCTCGCTTAGCTTAGCATAGAGACCTGCCAACAACTATCTTGGCTTTCTACAAAGGTGGAAAAAAACACAGACAATCTTTATATTTAGAAAAATCTTAGCGCATGTGTCCAATCCTCTGAATAACAATGAAGTAGGATGTTAAATCGGAAGTTTGACAGAGAAATTAAAAAGTCAACCACATGCGAGGAACTATAAGGCGGCCCAATATGTGATGACAAATTTTTTTTGCGGCGACCTTGGAAGTTTCTGACAGTGTGTTCTTGTAAGGAGAGAAAACAGAACAGTAAAACCAGTCATTTAAAAGATGTGTTCACTGCACGGACAGTGCCTCGTATATTTGATTACATCTACAGGATAACGACCGTCACTCCCTGTGTGTATCTGTGTGTGTGTATCTGTGTGTGTGCATTTGTCATTACTGTGTATGTGTGTGTGTCTTTTAGGGAGTGCAGGGATCGGCTGGTTGTAAACCCCAAACACTGCGTTCTCAGTTGGAGGCAGCTGTGCATTTAGTCAGGGCAGGGCCAACAAAAGAGCAGCCTTTGTTGTGAACACACTCCGCACACTGCTGACAACTGCTTACACGCACACGCAGACACACACACACACGAGCTATCCCTTCCCCTCCGTGCTCTGTAAACACAGAGATCATCGCGTGCTGATTAATGACTTAAATGCACGGTTCGGCAGCACAGAGGCTTCAGGTTCTGTCGCCATGACGGCTGCAATCATGGTTACAAGAGGGACTATTCTTCAAGCCACTGCTGTGATTATAGAGGAGCCAAACGCACACACTTACACAGCTCTGGCAAAACCTGTCTGAAAATCTTGCTGGGGATAGACGTAGACATTAATTAAAATAAAAACAGTCCATCAATCATCCATGTCCTAGTCCTGCAACACAAATAAATTCATTGGGTGTATTTATTTTAACAAGCTGTGGTCTCTTCGCACCAAATGTGCTGAACAGTGGCCATGAAGAAGAAGCCTGTCTTTGATGATATTCAATGAAGGAACACCCAATCTTACTCTGTTTTCATTCAGACTTCAAAGCAGTAGAAATACACAAAGCTGGACATTTTAGTGACACTCAGTGAAGTCCCATGCTTTGTTCAAAAGTTCCTTCTTTGCTTTTCCAGCCCATCGCTTTGTGAGCTTATTATAATCCTCGTGTCCATCTACTGTGATTTCAAAGATTTCTTGTCATTTTGATATTGGGAATAAGTTCAATTTAACTGCCAACTACCATATTTCAAGTAGTCTGTATGGACAATCTGAAATATATTGTGTATACTATACTGTAAAAAAAAAGGATAAGATTATTCTGTTTACACATTTTGTTTAATCTCACATGCCAAGTGCATTTCAGATTGGATGTCTCGGTTGAGTGACCCTGCAGTGGGGTTGGACGCTGACCTTGTCTGTCCATCTGTCTGTCAGTCTGTCTTCTCACCTCCTGTGTCTCCTGCTTTGCACACACACTCATACAGTACACACACACCTCTACCTCATCAAACAGACACAAACACAATACCCCATCTAACACACACACACACACACACACACACACACACACACACACACACACATTTCAAGCTTGCTCTGGTGTGCGTCACTAGGGCCATCTGCTTGCTAACCCGAGCAGTTTTCTACACGTTCACTTCGTTGTATCGCCTCTCATGCAAGTCTGTGATTCTACCGCAGTAGTTCATTTAATGTCTAATGATAGTATGATATGCAAACATTACTTAACCTCAGCTCTCTGCAGGCCAGAAAGCCATGAATCTACATTTTTCAAAACACAATTCATGTTTTCAGTAAGTTAAAACAGTGAATAAAATAGAAGAAGTGGCAGAAATGGAGTGATAATTATGAGCTGAAGGGAGTAAAGGTGACAGTAAAAGGGTGCAGGTGATGGCAGAAGACTGGTTTCCCTTGTTCTAACCACATTAATTAAATGGCTATCATTACATTACATTACATTTGACTTGTTAGACGCTTTTATCCAAAGCGACTGACATACTCAATACTGTGGGCAATCCCCCACAGGAGCCATTTGGGGTGAAGTGTCTTGCCCAGGGACACAACGACATGCTGACTGCAGTGGGGTTTGAACCTGTGCTCCCCTGATCCGAACACCAACGCACTATTCCCACTGCGCCACAGCCTCCCTATCAAAGCGATTATACGCACTAAAGGAATAATTATTGCTGATTATACGTAATTGCTATGGATTATATTTGAGTTTGTGAACAGATTTAACAACTTTAAATATTCTTACATGCGTATCTTCTGCTATATATATGTGCATTTTTCACTTCTTATCCACATGTGTGATATTGGTGCCCATCCTGATCTGTGTGTTTATCAAACCAGGCTGAATACGGTCTACTTAACAGAGTGTGACCTGCTAAAACTCAGAGCTGCGTTTAGCTTCACGTAGCTGCTTCAACACATGGCCTACAGAGCTGGGCTGGCACAGAAAGCTATTTTTATCCATCGGCTCAAAGGGAGAGCTCACATTCCCAGCTGAACCGTGTCACTCACAAACTTTTCTCACACTTTTCTTTTGATAGTGTGAGTGGTGCAGCCGACTGTGGGTCTTTCAAGGTGTGTGTGATAGGGAGAAATCGACCAAACAAAGGCTACATGCTAAAGTGTGTGTTTGAACATGTTTTATGTACTTCACTGGTTGTTAGACTTTCACACATGACTTATTGACAATGGCCATGTGTTAATTAGGCTGACCCATGCTAGCACACAAAATCCTACCCCCCCGACACCTTGGCCATGTTATTTATTAACCCCAAAGCTTTAGGACCCTCATTTGAATACAACACAGGGGTTAACAAAGCCCAAAGAGGCCCTTAGCAACAGATAAGGAGGTAGATGATTCGGAGTAGTCTGGACACACATATTTTAAAAAGTAGAGTTTATCGATGAAAGACAAAAGCCGCTAAATGACTTCACGCTCAATAGTTAAGTTCTCCTGAGCATGCTAATTAGAGTGGTTAATGCACGTACACACGCTAACATACACACAAACGCACACAGGATGTAATTACTGCTCTGGCACACAACTGTGCTTCAGTGTTTGCAAGTAGATGATGCAATTCTCCCCCCCCCCCCCAGCTCCAAGAAGCCAAAGAACACAGTGAGTGTAATTCATCTCCAAACTGCTGCCAGATACAGAAGCTTTTTACAATGAACCCTAACCTAACCCTAACCCCCTTTAATATGATACTACAGTTATCAGTGCTATTGTGTCTATGTTACCCAATACGAAGTCACATGACCCCTCAGTAACGAACCTGATGAAAAACGCTATCACCAAGGTTTCCTCCACTGGAGAAACAGCTGATGTTCTGTATTGTTTTACATCATCAGATATAAATTCATCCTGCTCGTGACACAACGTAGTGTAGATTGAATCCCACAGCGGCCGCTTGTTTTAGACTGAAAATTAGATTGTTCACAGATGGGAGGGCTGTGTAAATATATTGTGTTAAAGGACAGGGTGAGGGAGGGAAATGTGATAATGAGAGCAGGATGATTTGACTTACAGGAAACTGGAGAATGAGAGTCAGACGAAAAACAAAAGAGACGATGTAGGGTCTCAAAGTGAAATGTAGATGCGTGGTGTCTTTATCTGATGGCCAGCTTCTCTTTCTAATTGTTTTAGAGTGCTAGCAAATAGAGTGGTGCAGTGACGCGTCCTAAAACCCGGAAGTAAGTTAGCGTTTGACCACTTCCGGTTCCTTCGATGAAAAGCAACGCAATTTCTCCATAAGATTTTGGAAAATAGCTGGAAATAAGGTCTGTGGTTGACACACGTTTAAGAGACGGATCACGTTTTGTTCTACGACATTAAATCCATCAGCAGTGACCCCGCTGGTGATTTCTGAAGAGTTGACGTGTCTGAAAAACGATGGTTGTTAACAAGTGGCTGAATAGGACTACAGAAGTTGTCCAGGCCGTTGTACGCCATTACACCGAACACGTAAACACTCCTCTAAGTTAGTTTGCCCTGTTCTGCTTGAAAGCAAGTACCTGCCTCCTGCAAACTGTTCAAACAAACGCTTCAACTTGTACCATTTAGAATCTGTATGTTTGAATATGGATCTTAAGTTGGCGTGACGTTGAAGCAGCGACCCTGCTATAGTTCCTTTATAGCATAACGTTAGCATTTTGCTTCTGGCGATTAGATTTACGATAAAAAAATTCTAAAAGTAGGGTAGACATGTGGAGATTATCCGGCTGAACAAAACGTGACCCGTCTCTTAAATGTGTTTCAACCACAGACCTTATTTCCAGCTATTTCCCAAAATCCTATGGAGAAATTACATTGCGCTTTCGTCGAGGGAACCCATGCGCAGCTTACTTCGGGGTTTTAGGGCGCGTCACTGCACCACTCCATATAGGATAAAGTGTCAAGTGTGGGACTGCCTTAATGAGCCTTATGTCAAATCAAAATAAACTTTGTATAGACGTCTTGTGCTCTTCTCTGTCACTTTTCAGGATCACAGTAGAGAAGGCAAGCTAAACACATGCTCTTCACCACCCTCAGTGCTTTTCTGCTTCTAAAGGAAATCAGGTGGACAGAAGCCCGAAGAAACGTTTTTAGTCAGAAAATGATGATAAAAATAACTTACCATCGTCCAGCGTGATGTCCTGTAGGCCGATGGAGCGGAAGGTGGGCTCCTTCTCCTCAGGCTCCTCTTTGATGTCCGGCCTCTCTTTGTCCGAGGGGAAGGGTCCCTGTGGGCTCAGAGGGTGAATCAGAGGCCCCGCTGCCACCGGGGAGAGGCTGGCCATGACCGGGCTGGTGGCCTGGGGAGAGTGCTGACCTGAGTGCTGCTGCTGCTGCTGCTGCATGGGCCCCAGAGGACTGCCACCTGATGTGGGGGAGGAGGAGGTGGGAGACTGGTAGGGCAGCGAGTGGAGCTGAGGGGAGGAAGGCCCTGAGTGGGGAGAGGGGATCATCCTGGTAGCAGGGGCGCTGGACGGGGTGGGACAGGAGGCTGACCTCTGACCCACGGGGTGGTAGCCCATCGCTCTCTGCAGCTGGGAGGAGTGCTGCCCCGCGAGGGGGTGGCCGCCGGGAGAGGGCACCTGAGGGGGGTTTGGGGAGCAGTGATAGCCTCCGAGTGTGTGCAGGCGTGGGGATGAGGGGGAGAGCATCGGTTGTTGGCTCTGGGGAGACCCAGCTATGCTGTTTGAGGAGGGGGGAGCTGATGGTGAGGAGCACGGGGAGGAAGGGTACACCATGCCCATCCCCATCGGGTGAGACGCTGCAGAGACGCTGTGCTGGAAGGGCATCCTGTCGTAGCCCTGAGGGGGGAGGGGGGGCTGGCCGTTGAAGGGCAGGCTGTGGCTGTGGCCGTGCTGCATGGATTGGTACTGGGGCCGGGGGGGCGCAGGGAGAGGAGCAGGGGTCGGGTGGAACGTCATGTGGCAGTCTGCGGGGGGGTGGTGCAAGCTGCGACTCTGGAGGTGAGGCAGGTGCTGGAAAGACGGGGAGCCCAGGGAGGGGCAGGGGCCCTGCAGGGGGAGCAGGCCGTGGGGGGAGCCGGACAGACGGCCGTCCGATGGGTGGCACTGCTCCGGAGAGGGCAGCTGGGGGCGCACCAGCCCGCCAGCATGGGCCAAGGGGAGGGACATGGGGGAGACGGCAGAGAGGTCCAGCTCTTCTCTGTGCTCCTGTTTCACCAACACTGAAGGGGGAGAGGAAGGGAGATGTGAGGAAAAGGGAGATACAGACAGGAACGGTATAGATAGAGACGGAACATAAAAAGAATATACTATAAGATAAAAAGGTATGTACATAGTATTTAAAAAAAGTAAGTAGAAAATTCAGGTCAAATAAGTGAGCAGCAGCAGTGTTTATAAGATCAATGAAGTGTAACATTATGGAATGAAGTGTGGAGGTAGATTACAGTAAGAATATACATACAGGTCATTGTATTGCAACATTGTCAGTGTCACAGCAACTGATGGTGCTGCTAAGTCCAGTGCCTTCAGGCAGCTAAAAAAAAGCAAGTCGTGTTTCAAGTTTTTCCACATTTCCATCCCCCACAAGTTCACCCAATCAGTGTCTTTGAAGTTCAAATATGTTTCAGAAAAACTAGGTCACAAGAACCTAAAAGTCTGTAGAACCGTTTCTGAAATGTATGGTTTGTGAAATGTGTCTCCTTCCAGATGCAAAAAGTGTGTGAGAGTGACATTGTGACGGTAAATGGGGACAATCACTTTGACTTTGACAGCACACAGCTCTTCTGCTGTGCCAATCGGTAACCTATTTCCCAATCTGGTGCCTTGTGACAGTGAGTTTTATTTTTATCCAGCTCTGAATTAGAGGGAGAGCATATGTTGTCAGTCCGGGTGCCATCATGTGAAATGTTGTGTGGGGAAGAGAGGAGCCGATTGCCCCGCAGCCCGGATCAGACCAACAGAAAACGAGTTCAGTGCTGTTGCCCTCTACTCACCCCATCATGCCTCTGGGAGGCAAGGGGCGAGGGGGGCACGAAAAGGCCAAACAGGGTTTATTCTGGCTTTAAACGGAGCCAGAGGGATATCAAGGGTACAGCAAGGGAACTGTATATTTAAAAACATGAAATCCTGTTTTATTATGGCTTCAAAATTAAACCCAGACATTTAAAAAAATCGTTTTTTACTTCTGTTTGATGAAGACCCCAAGGACAAATAGAACAGAGCCAAAGGTATATCAAGGGTAAGCAAAGGGTACATGTTTTTCCTTCTGTTTTAAAAAGACACTTTTCCCCCAAGGTCACATTTATTTTTTTCTGACTGAAAACCAACATTGAAATCCTGTTTTAATACCGAAAATCATAATTTGTTTCGTAAGTTTAAAAAAGAAAATGTGTTCCCCAAAGCAAAGTAGTGTTTATTGTGGCTTCAAACCGAGACAGAGGTACAGTATGTGGTGGGTAAGGGAAGCGAATCAAAATTGATTATAAAGGTTTAACAAATAGTTTGACAAATGGTTTGCACGTTATGTTAAAATAAAGACAATTTCTCTTTAAACATGTCACAATTTTCTCAGAATTCATCCTTCAACTGGGCCAGGGCCTCTGCAGCCCAGACCACAACGAAAACTTTTTAATTTTTTGCCGCCATAATGCAGGCGGTGTCCGTGGTTACATTAGTGGTGTCAGCGACGCCGCTTGATTGACAGAGCAGGGTAACTCTACTCTGCTCTGATTGGCTGCTCTGATCTGTCGACGCTGAAAACAGGAACTGTCAGTGTTGAGTGGGCGTGCTTGCAAACAGAAAGGCTGGGTGGGTGGAGGGGCAAGGCCGCATATACGCACACACACACACACACACACACACACACACACACACACACACACAC
>CALSBZ010043654.1:374017-385829 GCA_943591055.1 Gobionotothen gibberifrons | reverse complement strand
ACACACACACACACACACACACACACACACACACACACACACACACAAACTTACACACTTTTGTGGTAAAACTCAGGGGTGTGGATATGTTGCACAAAATGCTCACATGCCATTATATTCCACCAACGTTGTTTCAGTATGACTAGCTGCTCGAGGAAAATAACACAATAACAATATCAAATAGCACGGCAGGAATTTGCCTTTAATGAAAAACATTGAGGAAACTTTGAAATCAAAATATTATGACTATCGAGTTCCCTTACTGCTAAAATACTCGTATGGAACTACTGATGGTCTGCGCATATATAAAGTGTCCTGGATTGCAAAAGAAAAAATAAGGTTGGCTTGGTAGCTTGAGTAGGCTTTACAGAATAAACAGTTGGCAGGTGTTAATGTTATTGTTAGTGGAGAAGCCCCTGTAAACCACAGTGATGCTTTCTTTGGAGAGAGAGAGAGAGAGAAACGGGGTTAGTGAAACCCCTGTGGAGAAGTGTGCAACACCGAGAGCACGTTACAACTGTCAGTCAAACGTCTTGTCATTATCTTTGGAGATGAGCTGCAACAGGGAGCAGTACACCCCAAGGAATGCAAAGTAAAGCTTGAGAGAAACCCTTTGTCGAAATGTCTGTAAAGGTATTAGCTTGTGGACTGGTAGGAGTCCACAAGCCGAACTAAAGGGGATTGTCTTCAAATGTAGCAGCTTTAAGTAGAAAATAACCAACCCAAAACTTTCATTAACGCTCTAACTCTGTTGTCTAAAAGTCTTGAGAACTTCTTATCTCACCTGACAGGTAAGTGAAGCGTTGCGATTGGCTCCTTTTCCGCTTGCCATTGCAGACGTAAAACTGCACCTGCACAGCTGAGCCCACAGACTTACTGTGGTAGGGAGGGACCTCCACGATGATGCACGACTACAAAAAAAACACATTTGACATTATTTACACTCAATTATTGTCAACACAACCTACAATGCATACAATAACAAGTAACTGCTAGTACACACAAATTAGTAAACATGTTGCAGACAATATGCAGTATAAACATTTGACTACTTACTCCTTGAGTTTTCTCACGCATTATTTTTGCCTCAACTTCCCACTGTGGTCGTCCATCTATGGTTAGGAAAAAATATATATAAATGCACAAACCAGTGAAACTCCTAGTGCAGGCAGGGAGAAAGATAGCAGGAACATATATTACACAAAATATATACGTCACTTTAAAGTCAAAAATGTTGATTTAACAATACACCTCAAATTTCTAAGGAAAGTGACACATTTGACAAGTCAGTAAATCAGAAAAGACAGTTCTCCAGTGCAGGTCTGGATAAAATAGGCTTTTTTAATGAAGAATAGACTGAGAGTTACACAGTATCATTGTATCACATACCAGTCACAAAATACACTAAAACAAACAAGTTCATCCTGATGTAAAAGTGATAATAAATAAACCCAGGCCACACATGACCACTTTGAATTCAAGTCTGCTATTTTTCAAAGTAAGTTTCCTCTTCTGGAGAAGCTCTCTTTGTCCATCTTAAAGTTTCCTAAAGATGATGTCAGTGTGCAGGGCTTTCTCAAACAGACAGGGCTTCAGAACCATACGAGACTTTGAGCACACCATTTCAATTTGTTCTGGAGAAACGAGAGACATCAAAACAATGTCATTTTTGAAAGGCCCAGAAGCCTTATGGAGAAAATCTTAGCAGCTATTAAATGGTAATCAAATGTCCACATGTCCTGCTGTTTGTCTTGCCTAGTTAACATGATGGGACAGAGGAGTGGAATAATTGTATTTATTTGAAAAGGCCTTAAACACACTGCCAGGTTTCTGGCTAGAAAACATCCTTTTCCAGCTTTCCTATGAGGGATCTAATTATTTGGCGAGACATCTTAAGGGCAGCCGCTTGAAGGGAAGCAGTCGGGCTGAAAACACTGACAGACTTGCCGTGTGGTTGGAAGAAATCACAATCATCGCAGCATGGAGAAGAATACAACCTTTGACAACTAAGTGAGTACTGTATAGTCTCTCAGCGGAGTCAAATTCATTTGCAGTTGCCTGTTTTCATACTGCTCACATGGTGCGAGTGTACTCCTGCACCTGCACGGCCTCTTCGTCAAAACCCAAAGGATTCCCCCCAAAAACCACCGTCAGGCATCTGCACCATGTCTGCAGAGAGGCAAGCCCATGCTTCCTTACAAGCACTCAACTGTAAGCCGTGTAACACTTACAATCCACGCTCTACTGGAGCTCTAAGTAACTGATTTACCTGTTCTTAGCTCACCCTAACATTAGTCATATTTGTAGTAAGCCAGTCACAACTCTGAAGACACTCGTGAAAAAAATCACAGATGAAAGATCGTTTTTCTTTTGTCCTATGAGCAAATGACCTTGAATGTCTTTGCAGCTGACAGCAGTGCATTATTGCAGCGCAGCTTGTTGACATTCAACAGGCAGGAGCAAGGGCCCCACATGCTCTGTCAGACAACAAGCACCAACAGGCACCTCATACCAAGCTGAGACAATGACTCCATCATCCAGACACCCTGCGC
Organism: Gobionotothen gibberifrons; assembly: GCA_943591055.1. NCBI lineage: Eukaryota > Metazoa > Chordata > Actinopteri > Perciformes > Nototheniidae > Gobionotothen > Gobionotothen gibberifrons. Next base: position 383,277 of record CALSBZ010043654.1, on the reverse strand, counting down.
ACCCCCAGTCAGAAGGGAAAGAGCGAGCACCTATTGCCCCGGAAGATCGCACACAAATAACAAAAGTTGATTACTGTTTATTTAAAACATATTTGTAAAAGCCCACAGTTATTTGCTCTTACAAGAGAAACAACACAGTGACTACAGAGAACACAGGCTCTATTAGTCACTACTCAGGGCAGTCAGTTATAGCCTTTAAAGTTCATTCTTTTGTATAAACATTCATCCTTGTAAAGTTGAAATACTTATACCAATTATGGACTTATTCTGAACTTCATTGCTTGAGAAGTCTCGTAGCTTTGAAATGCTAATCTTGCTTTTAGGGAAATAATTCAGAGAGAAAAACAATAGAAAGTGAGGAAAAAACAGACTTCTATCACATGTTTTTACTTTGTGTAGATGTAACCTTTCAGTTGCCAGGCTTTAAGATAGCAAAGAAAACAGGACTCTGAATCTATGCCTACTACCACATGGCAAGAAAATACATTACACTTTGACATTTTTCTGCTTTTAAATATGATCCCACATAGGGCTGATTGATTATGGCAAAAATCATAATCTCGATTATTTGGGTAAATAATTGTAATTGCGATTATTAAATGCGATTATTCATTGACTTTGAAAACATCCATTTATTGGAGAAAAGAAATGTGAACAGTATGTTTTTAACAGTTGATTACCCTGAACTTTAAGTATAATTCAACTGAAAAAAAAAAAAATAATAATAAAGAAATCATCGTTTTATTTAGATTACGTTGTTTTCGTAATCGTTGCAAGCCATAATCGTAATCGCGATTCAAATACGATTAATTGAGCAGCCCTAATCCCACACCAACAAATGCCCCATGATCTGTGCCTCATAGAGTCATGTATAGTCCCATCCCATCATCTCTGTGTACTAGCAACCAAATCCCAGTTTCTCCAGTTCCTTATGAATCTACTGTTGTCTTCAAATTCTGACAGATGGTGGAAAAATGTCTGTCACTGCCTCTTTTTGTCCTTTTCTTCCATTCCTATACTTACTCCAATCAGGGCCTTTCTGCACTAAAGCAGGCGGATTAGTCGAGATGAGGGGGATCATTTACACAAACCTAATCAACATCATCTTCCACTCCCCTTTCTCTCTGTCTCTTTCCACAGTCCGCTGCCTTCGTGCTTCAAGGGGCCCAGCTTTCCCTTCATACCCAAGATGCACCTCTCTAAGCTTTCCACTTGCTGCTGTGCTATAAAAACTCGACCATCAGGGGGTTGTTTCAACCGTGCTACCTCTCTTTGCCATGCTTCAGCTGCTGCACCTCAAAGAGCTACAGACATTCCTACGGGCTAAAAGAATCGTAGACAATGGCTCTTACTCGCAAAAACAACACCCTTCAACTTTCTGCCATGTGTGAACTTGATTCTGTTGCTCCGCATCTCAAAGGTGTCTCAGGCAGGCAGAGACTGGCTCTACGATTGCTATCCATTTAACACTTCCATCCAAGGGAACAGCTACAACATGTGTTTTGATTACAGAGTGATGTACAAAAGAGAAGGCAGAGAAAGGCCAGTGACTGAACAGGGTGAAGTGCAAAGGGAATTTAACTAAGTCACGTATTTAGCGTCGGCCTTTTGTTAAACAGATATAAGCAACTTTCAAAGTTTGCAGCATGAAGCAAATTAGCATATTTATTCACCATATTAGCCTGTCCTGTTAAGCATGTGAATTATAAGATGTATCATTTTGTGTTGAGTAAAGATGACAGTATTTTGAGGAAGCTTTGTAGACTGTGAAAATAAAGTGTGTACCTTTTTATGTTTGTGTAATATATTGATACTGCAGTGGTTTGAATAAGCAAACCAAAAGACTGTAGAGTATGCGTCTGTGTAAACAAATGTGTACAAATACTGCAATGTAAAAGCCATGTCAGGATTTGCAGTGCATTGCCTCATGCCTACTTGATAGACAGCATTATAAGCAGAGATACATCTGTTCTGCACCTGACAGAATGCCCTGTGGGAATAGAGGACTTGTTTGGGCTGAGGTAAAGAGACATCTCACATCCCCACTGACATTTATCGGACATGACTACCATCAAATCTTTCTGCTGACCTCTGCAAGACCTAGAAAAGCTTCTGATTCCAACCTCAAGAGTAGAAATGTAAATTAACAACACCCAAAAGTCAGTTTTTTGGCCACTGAAGAATACCTATTTTCCACCACATAACTGACACATGTGATGTTTTACACACAGCGGCTTCTCTGATCAAATCTGTCAGACAACCATTCAATACAATTTTTGTTTTTCACGAACTGTTTCTGCAGAGGTGTTTCAAAGGTAAGCTGCTGTGCACCTACCAGGGCCTTTCTCCAGGAAGATGACCTTGGACTCAGGGAAGAAGTTGGAGCCGGTGATGACCATCTCTTCTCCCCCGCTGACCAGACAGCTGGTCAGGCTGAATTTCTCCACCTGGGGCAGCTCTTGAGCCGAACGCTGGGCTGGGAGAGGAGCAGCAGGGGTGGAGGAGAGAAGGAGGAGCGTCATTTGCTGAGCTGTGATTATTCACTCTGCAGTCTACTATTCAGGGTGGATTAATAATGTGTCGACAAATCATCAGGAGCCCCTTTAAACATTATGGATGTTAAAGGTGCCCTATCATACTGTTTTTCATCAATATATTATAGGTCTCAGATATATACAAAACATGTCTCTGAAGTGTTTGGCTCCAAATACCAAACATATCATGCATTGCAGCATCCCATAATCCCCTCTGTTTCAGCCCTGTTTCAAAAGTGCTGATTCTCTGTCTGTTACTTCAGATGAAAATAAGGAGCCACTCCCCACGCCCCTCTGAGAGAGATTTGGTTAAAAAGAACACAATGGTGCTCTAGGAGGAGTTTCAGTTGATAAGGTGGGGGGGGGGGGTTACCTTGGTTGCTGATTGGCTAATGGTTACACAAGCCAAAAAATCGTTATGACATCATTAAGTGGCCAACATCTGATCAGCTCATTTTCAGACAGGTTTTTTTATAAATGGATCAGGACAAAAAGTGAGCGAAGCTTTTTCCTGAATCTTTCAGAATCTCTTTACACAGAGGGGACACATGTTGATGTAGAAGAGACATGAACAAGTGGAATTTGCACAATAGGTGACCTTTAATTCAAAACCCTGCCAAAATATGTGCCTTAAAATAAACCACAAATTAGTGTCAACTGAGCGCTTACATTTTTAACATGTATCAGACATTCTTATCTTAAGTGACTTTCAATGAGAGCAAACAGTAGTTTAAATCAACATTTCAAATCACCAGACGGCAAGCCGGCTAATAAAGGAGTGTGTGGGAAGGTTTGTGTGCATGTGCTTTTCTGAATGAACATGATTTGGTGTGTGTAGGCGTGTGTGTGTGAGACTCTGGCTTGTTGACACTCACAGCACTCCACAGGGATAGAGGCGGCCTGCAGAGAGAGCACCTTCCCGTTGGGTTGTGGGATGTGGACTCGGAAGACCACGCGGACCCGTGTGTTCTTCCTTCCGATATCCGTCTCCCCCTTCCGCAGCTCGATGTCTGAGTTCCGCAGCTTCAGGATGCCAGCACAGTCGATGCTGCAAAGTAGAGGGAAAATAGTTGGCTCCTATACGGCAATCACTAAGACAGGCATAAGTAGTGAAGGCCTGGGAGTGATAAAACCAACCACAAGCCCGGTAGGGAGTCGGCAATAAGAGGCAAATTGAGTGTTGAATGACAAAATAAGAATGCCTGTGAATATGATTTATTACAACTGTAAAGGAGAAAAGCCCAACCAAATCCCTTCCTATGAGTTCCAACTTAAATGAAACCAGACCTTATATAAATAAAATAATCAAGGGGATGCAGAATCATAAATATTTGAATAGAGTTTCTGCTCCATGAGAAAGATTTTCCCTCTGCGCCAAACTCTCATGTTGGCTTAAATTAAGAAAACCTACTAAATCTCCCTTGGAAGATGTTATAATCCTATATGATCATAAACATTGTTATTTTTTCATTGGACCGGGCTTCCTTCATGGTGGTAAGCTCATAACTGGAGTAATGTAACCCCCGAAGTGCTTCAGACACCTACCCGGCTGTCATGTTGTTTTCAGGCAGGAGAGGAATTTCGAGAACTTTGGTGCTGGTGACTACAATTTCTTGGCTGGCCGTGGCTACAGTTTTCCCGGTGATCCGGTGCACCTGGTAGAAGGCGTGCGGCCTCAAGTAGCGGTCGTCTGCTGTTCCGATGAACATCTGCAGGTTGATGGGCTTCTCAGTGTAGCCAATGAGCTGAGACATGACAGAGAGAGAGAGAGAGAGAGAGACAGAGAAACAGATGTGAGTTATTGGAGTCCAGATGAGAGGTGTGAACAAAGGAATACTCTCTTCATTTCCACTGACTTCAGAAGGCCACCCCTTTTGGCGGGAATCTAAATGTCAGTTCGAGGGTGTTGTGTTAAGTCTGGCAGTCCCGCTGGAGATTCATCTGGTCGTTTGGCCGAAAAACACGCGTTTTTTTCAACTAATGGACTTAAGATTTTTTCCCCTCAACCGCCTGCCCTTTAACAGGATTCCATGCAAACCACCGTTACCTCCTAAAAACCCAGCTAGAGCCTTAAAACCTGGTCTGTTCAGTCGTTCCACAAGCAACAAAAATGTGTATTGCATCTACAGTGCCTACTACTACAACAACAACAAAATAAAACTGAATTGGCTTTGAGAGTATTAGAGGAATTGATGTGGTCAATCATCCGATCAATTTACGAAAAAAGGTTGTAAAAATAAACAAAGCATCATTCACACGCTCCTCGAGTCATTCTGTGAGGTCTCGTGCACATAAAAAACCTTTTAATGGTTACGCTGGAGCTGAAAGGGAAAGAAGTGCCAGTAAAAATGTCAACAGCCTTTTCAAATCCAGTGCTTCGAGCAGGCCAAAATGGATGGCATGGGGCACCTAAACTACTAGCTGCCCTCTCCATTCATCACAGTGATGGCACCGCGGTTTCTACTCAGACATTTTGTTTGGTGTCAGGTAGAGACAAGGGGAAGATGGAGAGGCAAGCAGGACCCTTCCTCCTCAGAGGGACAGAACAAACAAGCCAGGCCACACAATCCCGCCTCTGTTGTAATGTTGTACTTGGCAAACTGCGTGACGGCAAATGGCACCCGCGCCTCCTGCACACTGCCATCGTACTGCCCTCACATCCAGCTCATATGGAGGGCAGTCCATTGAGTTTAACAGAGAAGAACAAGGCCATTCATTGCTGTTTCACCCCAGGAACTGCCAAGCCTCAACCTCACCACAGCTGGCTACTGACCCTTTCCTCCCAGCAAGTTTGCGTCACACACCGCTGTGTCAACGTTTGGTGGAAAGAGAAAAAGTGGGTGTAGCTTGGGATTTGTCATTTGCTGTTCCAAAACCAGCTAAATTAGAAAGGATTAAATTGGTCACAATCAGGCCCTGGAAACATCTGTACAAAATAACAGGAGCATAGCACGGGGCAAAGAAATGCGTGCTTTGTTTCAAAATATCGAAGCCAATAATTGAACTGAACTTGTTTGCAGCAGGATTATTAAACACAGCTTATTTCCAGAATAGGTAAAAGTTGTAGTGTGTTCAAGGGTTGGATTCATGAGAAAGGCTTTCATTGGATTTACTGGTAGCCTGTGTTCATTTGTCCTTCCCTCTCTTTCACTCTTCCTCTTCTGAGACGGTCCCCTGTGGTGTAAGAAGTTAAGGTATGGGGGGCACCAACATTGAACTGAGCTGAAAATATGCTGTGTTTACAGCGAGTCATGTGAGAGGACGAGCCTCCAGAGGCATATACTAGGCAGCCAGAGCGGCATAGCTATAACCTGAATAATGCTTCACTGTTCTTTTCTGAATAAAAACATTGAATCTAAAGAGAGCTATGCTACTGAGCTCAATAAAGAGGGCTATGCTACTGAGCTCAATAAAGACCGCTTTGCTTCCCAAAGAAAAAGGGTGGAATTTAATATGTCGGAAATTTTATTTCTGGAAAGAAAGCTAAATACTTTTTGTTACTACTTAACATCACGTAAGTTAAGAGCACAGTGGTAACCTTAAAGGTGGGGTAGGTAAGTTTGAGAAACCGGCTCGAGATACACTTTTTGTTATATTCCATGGAATGCTCTTAACATCCCGATAGCAATGAACATATTAAATGCTTTGACAAAAAATCCATAAAAATAGGTCATCTGTGGAAGCCGTGGCGCTGTAAAAAGCACGACCAATCATCTGAGCCGGCCCGGCTAAAGTAACTGGATGGCCGACCTGCCTGTCAGCCTTCCATCTGTGCACAAACTTATCTCTGCCCTCATTGGTCATGTGCACATTCGTGTGTGTTGGAGGAGGGGCTCTGTGAGGAAGTGGCAGATTTTCTCCGGTTGTGTATTTTCAAATTCTAACGCACTCGAGCTGGTTTCTCCAAAATGACCTACCCCACCTTTAACCTTCAATTTGTTAAACTTTTGCAGATAATCAAATCTTTAGTATCCGAAGTTTCCAGGTATCAAAGACACATTCCTCTGCAGCGTGGCAGCGTGGCTCACCTCGTGTCTCAGGTCGATTGGGAGCTGACACGTAAGAAGTTTGTCAAATGTCTGGGCTTAGAACCGTAGGCTAAACTAACGGAGCTTCAGAGAAAGCTGCGAAGCCATGAAGCTTGAGGTCCGGCCTGGTTCAGCTCACTTTAACACTCTGTTTTTGTTTGTCTACCTACTAATAAGCTGATATAATACTAATAATACTGATAAGTACTGTTAACAGACACACATCACTTTTAAAGGGAAACCATAACACAAACATAAGCAAAAACTAAAAGAAGCACACATTTACAAAAGCCTCAAATAAAACAAGGGATGTATTTTCCACTAGACAGGGTGAGACATGTTATCTTCTTGATTGAAATATCTTCTTATCCACTTCACCAAATATCTGTTTAAAGCATGTATGTGTTGTGTATAATTACACAGGGTGAAGGTTTATTCATCAGTAGCAATAAATCAATAGCTATTTTGCCAACTGTCTTTTAAAGTTTAATGTCCAACCCCCAGGCTTTGTTTTGAATCAAAAACTCCCCGCCCAAAGGTATGTTGATGTTCCTCCACCACATCCTACATGTGTTTTAACTGCTCAGTGATGCAGGCATGTCTGAGATTGAATGACTAAATGGATCAGTTATTCCCGTTGGGTGTGTCGAGCTCAAGCTTGCTATTGGTTCCTGTAGAGCAGAATGTCATCTCTGTGATACTAACCACAGGGATGAAGGTCAGGGTTAGGCAGCTTGCTCCCACATTCAAAAATACATACAAACTCCCAGAGGGTATCTAAAATAAAACTTCAAGATGATGCCTGCTCACTTGTCAAAATGGAATAAAACCGACTGTATGTGGCACATGAAATACAATCGGAAGGAAGTTGTACCGAGTAACAGCAGATGGCCCCTTTAATAACCAGTAATGGGCTAATCTTTTGAAAACCGCATTAGATCTTAAGAGCCACATGAAAGTACAAATGTTGCCAGTAACAAGCTAACAGGTAATTACGCACCCCGGGCTGAATGGATCCATGGCTGTAAATGACACCATTATTCTGGATTCAAAGCAACGTGGAGGCACGGGAATCAAAAGTCCTGTGGGTTGCGTTGCTTGTTTTATAGTCATGTCTGCAAACTGAGCACAGACAGACAGTGCTTGCTTGCTTGCATGTGTGTGTGTCACTAAATCAGGGCATGTTTATTCAAAGCACCATGTGTGTTCCAGACAGCATAAAATGAGTTAACAGTGTCTGGTGGAATGCATCTGTAAGAAAGGCGGGACAGACGTAAAAAAATGAAAATGCTTTCAAGGGTGTATTTTAAACAGATAGTGGCCTGTTCAAACATCAGGGTCATTGTGATACCTGTGTTTTCTATTGGAGTGTCTTTAAATAAAGAAATGTCAGTATGTTTTTTTACCCCAGTTTGTCAGTGTCCTACCCAAGACCACAAACTGTCACCATCATTTTTGTTCCATTCATTAACTCCCTTCAGCTCTGCCTCTCTCTGTGCCCTCTTGGATTTGTCTCTATATGTCTCCGTCTTTGCACATGAGGGATTTGGTGCGGAGCCAGAGTGTTGACAAACATACACTTAGCAGGCCAGCAGTTCTTTCTAAATCAAATAATCATCCAGGAAAAACCTGATTAGGGGGCCAGAAAGAACGGGCACACTTCAGTAGTCCCAGCGAATCAAAAGAAACAGAACCACTCATAACTGTGATTATGTTTGATTCCATTTATGTTGGTAATATTAAACCATTTAACGTGTATGTAATGTAAAATGTTAAAAGTTAGGATTTGTTTTAGCACCTAGGGCCTAGCACATAGTACCAACACTGGGTAGCAGCTGAATTGGAAATAAGACAGGAGGGAAGCTTTCAATATGCATCATGATATCCCATGATTTTAATTGATCCAAAGTTTTTTAATTCAATGTCATTAACTTTATAGGATGATCACTTTCTTCTACATCCCTAAGACTGCATTCAATCTGTGTAACAAACAAATGCCGAGTACACTGATGCCATGAGCTCCTCCAACAGCTTTCCAAGCACACTTCAGGGGCCTATTTGCACCTTCAGTTTAGAAAATGGGTAAAGCACCACCTGCAAACAGCGGGATATGTAAACAAGCACACATGGATAGTACCATGGTTCTGGCGGAGGAGGCTTCTCGGCAGTGATATGCACACGACACACACACACACCCTTGGCTTGCTTCACATTCCTGAGTCACCCCCTCCGTCCGTCCCCTTAAATCTATGCTTGAGTGTGAAATGCCACAGGAGGGTGGTCTCTGCACTTTTACCTCCTCACCTTTCCGCCTGTCCAGAGTGCAGCCCAGCTGGTCAGAAAGCAACTGAGGCCAGATAGAGATCACTTCTTATATTAAACCACACTGACATTAAAGCCGGGTCACATGTCCCCGGGCCAGACTGCCTCTTCGGACTGTGGATCGAATTTAGGATGAACTCCCTCCCCTAAAATAAAACCACTGGATACAGTTACATGCTCAGCTCCCACTAAATAAAGTCCCCGCTTATTTTTGGCCTTCATCTGTTGCACTGATCCAGTAATAGGGCGAGCAAGCTGACGGGAAAAACATCTCCCATCACTGCAAACACACATAAACAGGCAACCAGACACACACACACACACACACACACACACACACACACACACACACACACACACACACACACACACACAC